>JTDE01022264.1:3459-36913 GCA_014338405.1 Paragonimus skrjabini miyazakii
CAATGTGTCACTTTGATGGAGAATGTTATCAACATTTCTTATATATGTTAATTGTATCCGTTTTTATCGCTCGATTCAGTTTGCCTTGGTCAATGTAAACCAAGCCGCTGTACCCGAGGTGATATGGGTATCGTTAAGTGTAAGTTTTTAAGGTGTGTTGTATGAAGACCTCCGACAGTAAGAAGAGACGATCATGGGTTAGGAGGGACCAGCCAAGCGGAATGTGTGAATATATCTGCTTATTAGTTCAATCGAATTGTGAGTAGTTGCACGCTCTGAAAGAAAACGGTGGTATTGCTAGCCACCAAATCTGTTCGTTGTTACTGACTTTACTACCCCGTTTATGTTACACAAATACCCTTTCACTAATTATAGTTTGCCGATTGTTTGTGTTTATTTTTTTGAGCAGCTTGTGCCGTTCTTAATTCGCCATGAGCTTTTGAGGCTACTATATATGATCTTAGAATATGGAGCCTCGTGCTGAATGTCATCACGCATCCTGGCCTTTGATTTTTTTTATCCCTCTACGCTACAGCGATTTTAAGATGTGTGACGAGCTGAGTGAGGCTTGAGCTGGAAATCATCGTCATTCGAAGATCATGTGAAACACTACAGTATTTCCCTGCGATACCCCAGTTCAGCTGGAAGATTGCTCACACATGGCCTATCATACATATTCGTAACCGTAACACTATGGCTGCTTTATGCCCGTCTCTCAAAACAGTTGTCTAACGCTGCGTCCGAATGGCTAACAGTGTAACTAAATGAGCTAATCGTACTAGTTTGTTTTAATTGACAATCTGCTCAGAAAGAAAGTGTTGACTATACACTACTGAGTGTGGCGAGTCTGCGCACAATCATGTACCATTTGTGAACTGATGACTTAACTGCCTTATGTACTAATAAGTTTACATGACAAATATCTGGGTTAGAGCCTACAAGGTGATCTGGTGTATGCTTCGTCATCTTTCAGATGACTGTTGTAAATAAGTTGATGGCAATTGATATTAAGGGAAATTCTGGCATTAGCGAATTCAGCATCTCTGCACCGCTTCCTCGAACTTGAATTTTGAGATATCCGTTTCGTCAAAGGTACACCGGTTCTGATTTAAATCCGGCTTCTCGTATATACAATCAGTTGCTTTCTGGTTGTGAATTGGACGTACCTACAAACTTTTATTCTAATCATTCTTATCCTCAGAATATCACATTTTCTTAAGACCTCACATAATAGATTGAAAATTTATTCTGAATTCTTCCCCTTACTGCTTTTATTCTCTACTCTCTTCGGAAATGCAGGCGAAACCTACTACACTCGAGTTGCACCCAAAGATCTCATGGTCTTCATTAATTTGGCCAACTTGTATCTGAACAAAACGCCACCACAGTTAGACGATGCCGCTCGCCTGTTACGTCGAGCCATCTCTTTGCGCTCGGATTTCGTCGACGCGTACCAGAACTATGGAAGTGTATTGATCAAACAGGGCAAGTAAGTTAGCATTATTGCTCATCTGCGTGGGTGCCTGATACACCTTCATCACAATCATCTATATTTAATAACTGCTCGTTCGATGCGACTGGCTCTTACAGTCTAATCATTGTTTGCATGTCAACTGCGTACCCGTTTTTCCATTCTGTCTAGATTGGAGGAGGCCGAGGATGCCTATCGTACCGCACTCGTCTATCAGCAGCGAAACCCGGATTTGTACTACAACGTGAGTCAATGTTAACTGTTTCATGTGTTTTCCACCGCTTTCATGATAGTTGTTTGCTCGCACCGGTTTGTGTGTAGAGAAGGGTAAACGCATTACATCACGTTTTGCGAAAAACATTCCGTCCAAATGATCAGTCACTTCAGCCTGAGTCAATCGATACCTAATACGCAGTCGTCGACATCCCTGTTACTTCAACTGAATTTTGCGTAATCTTTCGCAACTAATTGTTCCATATAATTGTGATTAGCAGCCAATTTTTATCCTGGTACAACCGCTGTCGAAAATATAACGAAGCGGGTTTATGTTGCAACGCATTTAATACTTCAAGCGTTTCCTCCACCAATACGGTTCCGAAATTTGTGTTTCATGTGTTGCATTCCTGCTGGTGATGATAAAAGAAATCTGAAAATAGTGAACATAGTAATTTAAATTGGATTTAATAATATGAGGATGGCGTATTGCCTAGGTGGAGGCCGTTTCTCGCACATGCACTCGTCTGGTTTGTGGAATGTGACTTGAATTATTCATGACACTGGCGTCTCGTTGTTCTCAACGCTTTGTCAGTTTAATGCCTTTACTCTTTCCAGCTTGGTGTGGTCTTACTGGAAACCGGTCGTTCGACTGATGGTGTGGAAAATTTGAACAAGGCTCTACTTCTCAAGCCGGATCATGCGGTATGTGTGCTGAATTTTGCTAAACGCGTCCTCAATAACGAAAACGCCACTGATAATTTGCAATCGGCATAAAATTCATGTTCACTAAATATAAACGTTCATTTTGATTGGGAATCAGCTGGTGGTGTTTTTTTGCATGCCCGTTTGGAAAAACCTAACTTTTCATCCAGTTAAAAGTCTTTCAGAGTTCAATGTTTACGGTATGGGATTCGGTGGCAACGGCACAGATTACCGATCACGCAATTACGCGTTCGATCATTTGTTTGCTTCTGTCTGTTCGAACAGTCTGACAGTATTCAGCCCATATGTGACATGAGATTAAACATGACATCGGACACCTTACGATGTAGAATTAACCTGATTCGTCGAATGTGGACTACGCAGTCCAATACGTCCATCGTGTTATTCGGCTATCACCAGTTCTTCGGCCACTGATAAAAGGTGTATTGACCCAATTCTGGACACCAAGCAACTGGAACAGGCGCACGACACCGCTTTGTTAGAACAACATTGATTTCCAGCGCTCCATATGGGCTTTGGAGAATTGCATATTCCGATTTAGTTTTGCTGCCGATCTTTCTTCTCGGGGAAAAAGCTGTTTATTAAACACCAAAAAGTATGAAGCCTACGTGAAAAATGTTCGGCGACTGTACACTATCAGGGCACTAACTATAATCAGGATAACAGCTCGCTTTCCAGCCAGTTCGGGGCCAAGTTGTTCGGCAGGGGCTTCCTTCGAAAGTTGTTAATCCGCCTGATTATCAATAGTATCGTACGTTTCTCTGATGCTAACCAACCTAATTACATCTCATCATGGTAAGTGTGTTTTATCATTTAACCTGTAAATCTTTCGCTGTCTTTTGCTGTTGGTGTTTAATGTACCGGATTGTTTCCTTCTTCGTTATTGTCACATGACTCAACCAATGGAGGTCGTGTCATTTAATTTTATGGCAAAGTATCACGTTCTTTGAACAAAACTTTCATTCTGTCCACATCCAGCCCTCACTTTTCGCTTTGGCTTCGACCCTTACGGATTCGACCGACGCTACCAAACGAGAGGAGGGAAAACGAATGTGAGCAGCATATTTTGCATTTTTCAGTCTACAATACGGTGAATTGTTGACAAAATTATCGCAACTTGTTACTGGAAATTTTCTATTCCTCTCGCTGATCTGGTTGCAATTAAGAGTGAGTGACTACCTACAATGGTAGTAGTTCTGTTCACTGTTAAAATACTTCGTATCCATAAATCACCGGTTTTCGTAAGTCTGACATTCACATCCTTATTTTGTAATCCCGTGGCAGATTAGGAAAACGGGGCAATGAGGCAATTGACACTAAAGTTAGGGATGCGGGAACTAGCGATTTATGCGGCTAGTTACAGTAAACTATAGCACGGAATGGTAATCAGCGATTCATGAATAGCTGCCAATAGTATTCGCTTGTTTTTTCTCCGTTTCATCAATGTTTGGTACCGTTTACATCTATATCAGACTGTTTTTCTGCCCTTCGTGCACGATTTTCTAACATTTTGTCAGAAAGTGCACGCAGTTGAGTACCGTCTCACTAAGCCCAATATAACCCGAGAAGCATACTCATCCGATGTTTCAATCGCCGACCTACCATCACAGATCTCAATCTGTTGACCTTTGCAGCCATCCTACTGATGCTTTAACAGCTTTCAGTCGTGGCTCTGTGACCCATTTTCCCGCAACACTGGGACAGAGACAAGGACATTTTTAATTCTATCACATTCAAACGGTGTTTTCAGTTGTAGGGTTCATGGCAGTAGTTTGCGAACGTCATCGACTGGTGCTGATATTTTCTATCTCAGTACCGAAGAAGTTTGATTCATTACGAATCACTTTCTGAATCTGCCTTCTACTGACGTCATACCTATCTGAGTTGATGCTGGCTCATTCCACTTTTGTGTGAGATGGCAACTCACCATGTTCTTTACCGCCAAGCCCATTAACAGATGGCTAGGTGATCACTGCTGAGCTGCCACTTCGTTTGACAATTCAATCGACCGATTGGCTGTCACTCAGCCAATCACACGCACGACAGGGATGAACAAGCCTATTGATTGCACGTGTTGCAGTGGTGCGCAGTAATAGTTGCGTGTTTCAAATGCCTGTAACAGCTGTTAGCGTACAAGTCCAGTTAGCCGGTCCATCAATAGTTTGCCTAAGCAGCATTGGTGTAGAGAACAATTTGTTTCGTGCGTGTGGATGACGTTTTCGGTAGACCACCTGATGCAAAGCGTTCGTATTTTGAACAAAAATCCGCGCATTGGCGCTATTATCGAAGTTTGTTTGTGTACGCTTCTAATATGTCTTCTGTGTGAGAGTAGCAGTCTGATCCAAGGCATTAACATTACACTTTTACACTCATGGAGCCTAACTGATGCATGGCTCATCTTCTGTCCTTCCCAGGCTTGAACAGCTGGCCTCGCGAGACTATGAGACATCCAAGGTGAACTTCGCCCTCGGGATGATAGAGACCGATTTGCGAAACTTTACGAAAGCTGCAATGCACTACGAAAAAACACTCCAGGTCAGTTTGCTTTTTGTGATAGAACAGGAAATTGCATTGTCAACTCCTACTCCGAATAACATCTCAGCGGTAAACGCAGCGACGCTTACTCATACTCTAAGACTTTTAACTAATTGATTTCGCTGTTGACAGCCACTGAACACGTTAATTCTCGACGATCATTCGACTCATTTTCAGAACCGGTTGTTCACTTGATTGCTATTTGGTTAAATCTTGTCCCTAACGCTTGCCAATCTATTTAGCTGGACAAACACCATCGGAGCGCTCTATTCAATCTGGCATTATTGTCGCGCAACCAGTTGAACGATTCTGAGCGTGCGGTACCTCTGCTGGAACGGTTGATTCAGGTAATTGATTCACGGTGGCAAAATGAACCTACGCTATGTCTAAGCGGTAATATTGAGACAAATCGTTTTTTTGGGAATAACTTTGACTGAACACCTTGTCACGTCGCTTCTCACACAAACACCACCGGAAGACACCAACCCTCCAGTTTCACCCCCTATTAAAGCTCATCAATGTATTTCTCCTGTTCCAGGAACTTGAGTCATGTTGGTCTTACGCGCTAGATCGCTGAAGCCGTTCGTTAGCCGTTATGTGTACCCGCCTGCGAGTTTGCCTACTTTGAACTCGGCCACGTACACCGTACAGCAAGTAATATTTCAACATGTCACTCATACACCAGAGGTCGGGGGTTGCAGCCTCTGACACAAAGATAAACGCTGACAGAGAGCGCTAAACAAGGGAGAATACACGACAGTATCTCCTGTTGTAGTCGTTTATGTTAAATATATTGTTTTCGAAAGTGAAAGATCCCACTCACCTCAATCATAAAATCACGGATTCACCATACTGGTTATCCTCAGTGGCACCTGAGATCAAATGATGTTTCTCTCCAGTAACATACGTGCCAGTATGCTAACATTTCTTCTTGTGGTTTCACATCTTATTGGTAGTTTCGATGATTCATCTGAATCATGGTCGATTGGTTAAATGCAGTTCGATAAGTATAACCTAGTGCGTAGAACCAAACCAACCGGATCTACTCGTTTTAATCAATCCGCTCATGTTAATATTGACAACAAAATTAAACCTTAACATTTCAAATTCAACGACCTTGGTCATTTCATTCAAGAACTGGACAGCCTGATAATATCTAACATACGATTCAACAGGATAAATTGGCAGTATATGGTATTACAAAAAACTACCGGGCTACTTTACGCTTGTGGGCTTTATTTTCCAAACAGATTTATCCGGACCATGTGAAATCTTACATGCTGCTGGGTGATATCGAGCTGACGGAAAGAAAACAACCGGAAGTGGCTTCCAAGGTTAGTTTGGCTCTTAAATTCGCAATCACCTGAAGTGAACAATATGCAAGATTACAGCAGACATTGCAAATAGACAGACAGCCCCGGGGATCCAAAATGTGAAAGTGAATGTAAGCTGTACTGCTTTAACAGTAGTCCTGAGTACATTCTGGATATTGATATAATAAGGACAAAAACAATGCACAACCTCGGATACGGTGGAAGTGACCAGCGTTTGCGGCGCTCCTGGTGTTCTACATTTTCCAGGTAGCTCGGGGTCCGAGACAAGGCGGTAAATGATGATGAGGTGTCACAGAGAAGCGATGGCAAGTTTGAGGCAAGGAAGAACAAATTGGAAGCTCCTGATGTCCGTTATACAGAGACGCCCATTATGGGGAGAGCTACTGTACTGTATGGGAATTTGCTGTTTTTGCAACAAACGTTCGTTCCACGTGCTTTAAGGGTAGTCTGATTAGTTTTACTTATTAGCATGCTGAAAAGTTTTCTGAATTCCGCAATCATTCCTGTGTCTATCACATGTTCAATGAAGCTCTTAACGGTTAACTTCAATACTGATTCAGTAAACCGTTTGTATGTAAAAGCCCTTGTTATTACATACGTGCTGCATTTTGGATGTCATCAAGTAGCTGAATGCGAAGTTGCCCGTCGAAAGTGCTTTGCTTTATTTTCTAATGACTCGTGCCTTCTACTTCCAGCTGTTCAGGAAAGCTGTTCAACTGGCACCATCAAATGTGCAAGCAAAACACAACTTGTGTGTAGCGCTGGCGGAAGACGAGGAATTGGAGGAGAGTGAGAAGTGCCTGCTTGAAGCCATTGCGATGGCGCCAACTGAAGAATATCTGCGAGAGCATCTGGCTATCGTTCGCAAACGTCTGAAATCTGACTAAT
This sequence comes from Paragonimus skrjabini miyazakii, assembly GCA_014338405.1. Classification (NCBI taxonomy): domain Eukaryota; kingdom Metazoa; phylum Platyhelminthes; class Trematoda; order Plagiorchiida; family Troglotrematidae; genus Paragonimus; species Paragonimus skrjabini miyazakii. Next base: position 10,627 of record JTDE01022264.1, read on the forward strand.
AAATTGCACAATCCGTTCGTTGTATTTCCGTGTCATAAACACCGACTAGAGTCGATATTCGTGACCTGTGCAACATTCGCACTGACTTCAGTTTTTCGCATTTTACAGATCAATATTGTCTTGATGCTACTCGTGTTCATTTATGTGCTGTATGTGAGTATTACCATAATTTCGTTCGCACGCTTCTCCTTTGACGCTAATTGTCTGCAAATAACGTGAGGTTTAAGGATGCGCCTCCCCGAATGCACGTAATCTGAAACTTACGAAACCGTCCGAAGACTGTCGACGCCCAGGTTCATTTCTATAGCCCAAAATTATGGATATGATCGTAAAATTGTAGATTTGTTCGTAGTTTAAGAAAATAATAACAAATAGGGGTAATGCATAGTCTGTTCAGTTTCCAGAAACTTCCGTGTTCTCGGTAACTCCGACGAGATTAGTGATTGTAATCTTGCTCCTTAATAAGATGAAAGATTACTTCTATACGGCGACACTTACCAGTCAGTAAGAAGGCACTGACAACGGGATATTCTTGTTTGCAGATTGTCTATAATGGAATTTATTCGTTCCAACTGGGGTTGTATTTGCTTAATCACTTTTTCTTGTATTCGCGAGTCGCGTTCTGAACACGAAACAAAAATGAGTTAGATTCCCATAACTACTGATTTGTACACAGAAAATGGCATTCTGCTTTCTCTTTACTGGACTGTCAACTTTGAATCGAAAAAACAGTTTCAAAGCGTAGATACTCTAATAGTGTTGCAGTAAACAGTTTACTAAATCGCTGCTGACGATTTATGTGATAATACTGTCAAAAATTACCATAAAAATGTTCTTCTACCCTAAATGTAGATTAACCAAATACTCAGATTATTTAGTGGCAGTGTTCGGAATGGAGCATAACCAAAATGAACTAACGAAATGGTTCCTTATCAATCGGAAATGAGCTGATTAAAACAATCAGATGCATATGAGGATGGCAGCGTATCAAACACTACTTGGCTAGAAAGCCTTAGCAAGCACGTAATTACAGTCGTCAAAGAGAAGAAAACATTCTCTGCGTGCAGCAACAGTGCAAGATCCACTGTTCACTGCACGCAGCAAGAAGTTAAAATGAAACACATTTAGGACCAACTTCTTACAAACAAACCGGACAAACTTCAACAAATTCTACATTCACATCAATGAAGTCTAACACATTCAGTTGGATTGGATCATTGCCTGTGCGAAGCTGCATAAAACGCAACGTAGATCTAATATTTTTAAAAAATAATAATTACTATTATGGTACGGTTGACTAAAACGCCACAAGAATCTAGGTGATCTACTGAGTGACTCACAATCGCTTAGCATTTTGCAAATAGTCTTCGAAATATCGAGCGAAATAACATCTAACCTTACACACGAACCTTGAATCGGTTCCTGGTTGAAGGAAACACATCCACACACGTTTGCCAATGACTCACAGGTTAACCACGACGCCCTTACTAAAGGTAAAACTGGCAGACAACCTGAGGATATGATAATTCACGCGTGTTTCCAAGTCCAACTGTTAACTCGAATTAGTGTGTACTACGTGTACTGGTTTAATCGAGAACCAATATTGTGTACATACAGATAAATCAATGGTGTCCATTTTCGGTGGTGACGAATGTGGTCACATTCATCAAGAATCAGAGATACCACACTCTCGGACAAGGTGGCAGTGACTTGGTTCTAGATGTTAGCTCGTCCGAAACGGTCTTGCACATAATGTCTAAAATGGGACAAAAACCTACTTTGCATGTCTGCGGTCGTGCGGCTTTCCTCTTTTAAGACTAACAGGACGTCACGAAGATGCTCGACCTCTTCGCTTGCAATCTGACCTTGGTTGACCAGAAGCAGCATTTTGCGTAACACAGCGGTTGGGTGCTGGAAGAAACGGACATCACATGAGAGGTAATCCAAGAGAAAACGGATGAGATCAACGTCAATACTCAGGTGAAGTGGATCCCTTGGGACTTGACAGTTGTGTGTAGCCGTCCAAGTGGACATCGTAATTGTTAAACGTAACCTGATCTGCAAAAAATTCCTAACGGTTAGCTAGCGAACTTGGTATGCAAGAGCTGTTTTGAACCACCTATCCAACATAGACTAACCGGTTGTCAGCGATGATGATGCCATTGACCATGAGGAACAGTTGCAACAAGTAACCGCCTTGAAGAACTTCCGAACTCCCTTTGAGTTAGCCATTCAACGTTAATGCAAACTGATTATCGGACCTGTATATGAGAAGCCATCGACAACTGTCAAAGCGCGAAAACAAATGGCTAGGAATACAGCAATACGCTAGCATGTCGGGTGGTTCACGTATGTCTGCGGCCTCAATTTTAGGTCAACTTGACACCAAGATTGCTTTGAATGCCAGTGTACTTTGACTAGCCAGTTAACAGCCGGCGCTCAGCCGTTAGGTTATTCGGTTTGGTTCAAGTCTCGAGAGATCACTCTGATAAACGATGTGTATTTGCTACTGCAACTTCCTCCCCAGACTGTAGTCCGGATGCACTCAAAGATGAGTTCTAAAAGCATCTAGTGGGGTAGATCAGGAAAGCCGGTAGCATAAAGAATGTGTACTCAGAAAACTGGTACAGGGGCCACATGCTACAACACCACAATGAACACAGGCACTCGTTTGCACATAACGATTATCCCAAGGCGCCGCAGTTGCCAAAGCCAAAATTGTGTAAGGAAAACACTAGTACTTGTCGGATTACACTCCAACGTTCTCCGCTTCTAACCCTGGTTACCTCAGCGCCTCGATACGCACCTCCGTCTGACTACTCACAAGCATTACAATATGACTGTTCATCCTCATCACATCAAGTGACCTTCTAAACAACCGGTACAGATGTGGCTATACTGGCTTGAGATTTGAATACATGAGTTGGCAGAGTGGCATTTGACAGACAGAATCTAGGCGGCCAGTTTTTCGTGACAAGAGTGAGCACACACTAAAGCTTCAGGCAGATAGCGTCACCAGCAACGGTCTGATGTGGCGAAACCCGATAAGCCTAAAACACTGGAAAAAGCAGAACGTTATTGGTTCTTGTGCTTACGTATCTATCACCTAGAGAAGCAAAAGCTTGTACACGTGTTAGCAGTCATGTAAAAAGCGGGTACTACTTCGTGTGGCATAATTGAACCAACGGACCCTGGTATGTTCTCGTGGAAATTTTGGCGCCTGTCGGAGATTTCCGGTTGAATGTGAATATAAGCCAGTCCGTAGGACAGCTACGTCGGAACTTAAGAGGTAACTCTGGGAGACCTTGTGATCGACACGAGCAAAGCAGACAGAATCTGTTGCCACATATGAGAATTCCAACTCATCCAAGCTACTAGTGGTAAAGTGCTGGAAATAGGCGAGGCTAACGGTGAACATGTCTCCAACATGATATGATGAATACAATTTTCGGTGACTCCTTGAACAACAGTTCAACTGGCTTTACGTCAGACCAGGCTCCATAGGCGTATTGAGGTACCCCACTCAGACCAACTCTGTGCTGCTCTTTACAAGAATGAGGGTCCAGCGCCAGTCAAACAGTTGATGCCTCCGCTTGAGAACTCGGCATCGGTGACATCGTTTCGAATACCTGGGGTTGGGATAACATAATCTCAACTTTTGAAGGGGTTACACAATTAGTCTATAAACAGTCGGCGGATTAGCCTAATTCATAATCGAAGCTGCTTATATTTACTACATTTCGTAAATTACGCCCTAAAAATTTAACTTCGCAGGCGGTGAACTAGCTTTGGCTTCAGTTGTGACAACATTCGTTGTCTCTGCGCTCCGCTAGATGCCGAAATAGCACTGTTTAGATTGATAGTACATAAGATCTTAGAGTGCGCTCTGGCTGGATATGAAAATGCCTTCAGGTGTGCAGACGACAGCGACCTCTGATAGGCGACGGGAAGATGAGCTCATTTCAGATTAGAGGCTTCAGTTAGTCAACTTAGTATGACCTTCGCATTTTCCGGAAGCAAAGTTGTTACGCGACAGGCGAGACTGCGCCCGCTCTCACCTGAGGTAGTGTGTCGTTAGAGGCAATCAAAAAGTTCACATATTCTGGGAGCTATCACACAATTAAAAGTTAGACGGCGCGCATCAACTAATGTGATCTATGGGGCTGGAATGGCTTCATCCTTCCAATGAAAGATCGACTGTATAATTCAGCCACACGGGTAGTCTTATTGTAGGCATACGAAAGCCGCAAAAACCATTCATGGAGTATTTTCAAAGTGCCTGTTTACGATCACCAGATTTTCAAAACGTCAGAGGCGTCTAATGGAAACTGATGTCGGCAACAACGAAGTTTGCTGAAGTGTCTTTTGTCCACCACATAACATAATGATCTAATCTAAGGCCTCGATAAATTTTATGAGTATTCACTCACCGTTTTCTACGCCGTTTCTTGCTTATAGACGGTGAGTTGAGCTGGAAGCGACATCGTCGTAGCCAATGTGACTTGGTTTCGTGGCCGACACAGGTTTGTCTCAGAAGAATATCCCCGGTTTCCTGGCTTGGATCCAAAGGACAGTAAGCATCCGTAGCTGAGAACCGTGTTAAATATGGTGAAGAAGTCCACGGCGCTCGTGTTGCGAACCTTCATGATCGGACTTCCTCTTTACGTTTAATATACAATTCGCAGTCTTCCCCAGTTGTTGTGGCAAATATGTCATTTCCCGTAGCCCATTACGGTAAACACACGTCAAATGGTCACCCACGCAAATCAATCTATCTGACGCCCTTACAAGTGGTTCCTGGTCGAGGAATGTTTCGTCTCTCACCTTAGACGAAAATTCACTAAAGGTTCAGCTCGTTAAGCATCACAAGGCGCTCGGTTCTACAGGAATGACACCCGTGTCATAATCACGGTGCTAACCGCGTCGTTACGGAACTCCTGAGATTAGAAAATCAGCCCACCTAACTGAAGCTCTGACACAGTCGTCTTCACCTTCAACGGTCCTAATAACGTGATGACCGTCGAGGGGTCAACTTGAGTATAGTCAGAAGAATTCCTGTTCACTATCAGTCGCAACTGAATACCATGATTCAAGACACGCCTATCGATTTCCCCCTTCGGTATTCCCCATCGCGTTGGTTAGAAAGAAGGACAGAAGCTTACGGTTATGCGTTGACTATAGACGTCTGAATGCTATAACGAAGAGAAATTCACTTCCTCTGCCACGCATAGATACCACACTCGGTACTTTACATGGCGCAAAGTGGTTCTCCACGCTTGACCTAGCTTCGGGGTACTGGCTGGTTGAAGTCCGTCCCGCAGATCATCAAAAGACGGCATTTATCATTCCATCCGGGTTGTGTGAATTTGAAACGATGCCGTTCGGCCTAACTAACGCGCCTGCTACTTTTCAGCGGTTAATGCAGACAGTATTGCAAGACTTAGTACCAAGCTAATGTCTAATCTACCTCGATGACAGTATTGTTCACGCCGCCACATTAGAAGAGCACAATTCCAGACTGAAGAGTGTATTCGAATGTCTCCGAATGGCGGGCTTGAAGTTGAAGCCTACAAAATACGTATTCTTAAAGCAAGAAGTATCATTCTTAGGCCATCTAATCACACACTCAGGAGTAAAAACCGATGGCACAAAATTTAAACAAGTCGTTAATTTGCCGATACCACGATCAGTAAGCGAAGTACGCAGTTTTGTGAGACTGACTTCGTATTATCGGAAATTTTTTCCACATTTTGCGGAGGTAGCATCCCCATTGCATCAACTTACAGAGAAAGGCAAGAAATTCGTGTGGTCTGCTGAATGTCACACAGCGTTCAATACTCTTAAGGATAAGCTCAGCTCCCCTCTCATTCTCGCATTTCCCGCCATCAGTCGGTCCCTTCATACTAGACACTGACGCCAGTGACTCAGCTATCGGCGCTGTACTGTTCCAGAAGTCGGTCAATGGGGAAGTCGTGATTGCCCATACAAGTCGTCGGCTCGATAAGCGAGAAAGGCGTTATTGCACTACGTGCCGTGAAATGTTAGCTTTAGTGTGCTTCCTTAAACACTTCCACTCTTACTTACTTGGGAAACTCCTTGAAGTTCGACTTGACGATCAAAGACTACAATGACTTCGCAACTTTCGAGAGCCGGAGGGTCAAGTAGCACGTTGGTTGGAATGTCTGCAGGATTACGATTTTGACTGTAGCTATCGCCCGGGCAGCCGTCACGCGAATGCTGATGCTTTGTCTCGCTTTCCTGCGGAAACTGTTAACGCTATGTTATTCACACACTCAGCTGGGGCTACGTGGGCACACTATCAACTGAATGATCCGTACATTTCTAACATTTGCCGTCGACAAATTTTTGGAAACCCAAAACCGACTGGTCGCGAAATGGACGGCAAATCCCCAGAAGAGCGCTGCTTATGGTCACAATAGACGGATTTGCGAGTTATCGATGGTGTATTGCATTTATTTGATAGAACCAAAGGAACATACAGACTAATCGTCCGATCTGGCAAGGTTTCAAAGGTTGTCCAAGAGGTACATTTATAACTGGGACATGCGGGTCAGCGAAGAACTGAAGCAGCTGTCCGACAGCGCTGTTGGTGGTCAAGGCTAGATGACGATGTTGTTCGTAATTGTGCTAACTGTAACATCTGTACATAAACCAAATCCCCACTGTAGCTCCCAGAGCTCCGCTTCGAACGGTTACAACAGCTGGCCCCAACCACCGTGTGGGAGTTGATGTGATGGGACCACTACCGACGTTGAAGAGAAGAAATAAATATATTCTTTTGATTGTTGACTATTTTAGCAAATTGTGTGAAGCCTCTCCGATGCCAAACCAAGAAGCTTCTATCATAACATCATTGTTCGTTAACGAATGGGTCGCTCGTATCGGTACACTCATTGAGGTGCTGCGTTTGAAAGTCGCCTCCTAGAGGAAGTATGTCGTAATGTTACGTATACACAAAAACCGAACAACTCCTCATCACCCTCAGAGTAACGGCTTGGCCGAACAAACCAATCGTACGGTAAAGACAATTCTACGTACCTTTATTGAACGATACGAGTCATCGTTGGGACGAAATCCTGCCACTGCCTCTTACCCTATAGGGCTGCCGTCCATTCGAGCGCAGGGTACACGCCTTCACTACTAACCCTAGGCCATGAACTACGCCTGCCAACTAAAGTACTAACATCGCTGGCGCCAGCCGAATGCACAGGGTTACTATAATATATCAAGAAGCTGGGTGAACAGTTGAGAGTCGCCTACAAAATTGCCGCCCAGCATCAAAGTCGCAACACCATCAGAAAAGCTGTTATGACCGTACAACAAACGGACCAGTTTACAGCATCGGGGATCACGTCTGGTTGTACAGACCGAAACCACCATTGGAGGCTGCTCACAAATTCCATCGCGCATGGCAAGATCCATTCGTAATTGTGCACGTGTTGTCGCCCATTGCATATGTAATTCGCGACAATACAAATCCAACGGCGGATGTACTTACCGTACATGATAATCAATGAAAGCCAGCTCAAACGCCGGAGGAAGCCCAGATGCGGCCTCTGCCAGTACCACCGGGCAGTGTCCCGATCGTGGAGCAGACAGTCGAAATCCCATCCCAAGGTGGTTGCGGCAGCATTGGCAGTACCGAGGCACTGCGATCGGTGCCTCATTGAGAGGGGAGCAGTGTAACAATACAGAAACTGTTGCACGTGCAATGTACACTTTCCGCTGATGTTCACTCTCTTGTTATCTATTTCAGATCGTCCGCCTACATATTATTTAACGTGTTCCACACGACATGAACGTCCCTAGAACTGTGACATTTGATTCCTCCTAGACTAACTTGTTTGAACGATTTGGAAACCCTTTGTTGTTGTGACTTGGCTTCTCATGTTGCGCTTGGCATTGAGCGGATTACCGCCTCGTCTCTGTATCACCAATACACTGGTTGTGATTGTTCGTTACGTCTTTTCTCTGGCTTTGGATTGCGTCAGAACTGTGTGTGATCGTCGTCCAGAACTGACAAAAAAGCTGCGATGGGCAAACCAGATTTCATCCTGATCGTGGCTCCACCAGTCAGATTTTACGCTCTGTCCGTCGTTATGATACAGCCACAACAGATGGCTGTCATCCACCGTCGTTGTGAGCTGTCGGGGAAGTCACCAGTCCTCCGAGTATGTTTTGGTAAGAAGACTAACAACATACATTTGTCAGTGACCTTCAATGTTGCCATAGTCATGCACTTCTCCGGTCTCCACGACCGTCCTCAGTCGACGTGATAACTGTGGTCGTCATCCCAACTACACGCCTATTTTGCACTGTCTGGACTTTTGTATGGTCCATTCTTTTGACCTTGCTTCGTTGCTAGTCCCAAACCTTATAAATACGAACGGGTTTGTGGCCATGCGGCAGCTTCGGGTGAATGGGTTGGCCGGAAGGAGACTGTGACCAAGTATACTCCGTTATCCACCGTTACATTAACCGTTGTTCTGTTATCTGTTTACGCGCTGAAGAGCTGTGACCCAGTTAATTGGGAAGCACTCAAAGTGTCTCGAGAGGGAAACCGTATCTGGGAAATGAATCCATATATTCAAAACACTATTGCCAAGCCAGAGCTGAATGAGAGGACTCGGTGTATTATCCGCCGCCTTCAGCATCACAAGTGGTGTTTGTCATAACCGCCCGAGTTTCCATGTTGACGACACCATGTGTGGCGCTCTGATAGTCTGCCAACACAGAAGTGTGAAACTAAGTCCAGGTGACCGACAGAACACTGACAATATTGCCGTAGACCACAATATCACACAGGCAGTGCAAAATGTTCTCGACAGATTGGAGCTATTAGTTGGTTACTTCAACCTACACCGCGCATTAGCAAATCAACAACCAATTGATCAAGGACGTGATTTGTAGGGATGCAGGTGTTATCACCAAAGCTTCGTTCTGTAAAGCATATTAGCCTTCCGGCTGCGACCGTAAGGATGGTTATGTGAGGTTGACGGTTTGAACGGAAATGAAACATAATCGAAGTCAATGCCGCTTCTAATATGAGAACATACGTTCTTTTTTTATTTTGCATCTGTTTTCTTATGTTCGTTATGGTACCTAGAAACGACGAGAAAAGATACACGTGTACTGAACAGACTGACTACCAGCAACTTGCAGTAGTCACCAGAATGGCAATGAAAAGATCGATAGTCGAGATCTCTCGAAAGTTCTTATCGACTGAATAATCAAAAGCTTATTGACCATTCCATAAATTTATGGTAGTAAAAACAGCACTGGCATTGCTTACACCAATTCTAACAGGTGTCTGTTGGACCATATTGCTTTCCCAGGAAAAGTTCACTTTCCGATATGCATTGGGTAGCACTACCGTACTGTACGTGGATGGAACACTCGATAGAGTTACAGCCGAGAGTTGGAATGCTTGCACTTCCTGCCTGACAGTCTCCCACAATATGCTTGACAGATGGATGTCTCTAGACGCTTACCGTAACAAATGGATAATTAAAGTAGTAAACTATCGACTAAATCAAGATGCCAGATGGTGAAGTTCTTGATGTTTCTCCAAACCATAACAAGCCAATGAGTAACACACCATTTTCATACCACAGACGTTAAGCGTTATAGGGAAATCAGGCAGAGAACAGTCACTGACAAAGACGTTGACACCCATTGCGATTCGCTGGACAATACACTAAACAGTAGAAAAAAGGATATTGCGAAAAAACGGTCGTTACTTCAGTGGATCAGTCTTTGTCTTTTATAGCGCGGAATAAATGAAAAGACGGTAAACTGCCTTGTAGATATAACCAGGAATACCATTAAGCTACAATAATCAGTGTTAACGTGAGTAGTCTACGAGGGAGAGAATCATCCGACAAGGTTTTCATTTGTAATACGTAGACAGTATCGAAACTCCACCATACAACCTCCGAGATTACTTGGTAGCATATTATCCACCAGTCGCCAAACAACACTTACCTCATCGTGGCTACACTTGTTAGACCTTTAGTTACAGGGTGGTCTTTCAGCTCAATTGCTAACTACAGTGTTTAGCCTAATCGAGCTTCGTCCATCATTTAACAGAAATGAAAGTAAACAAATCGAACACCGTGATCAACAGAGAAAGAGTGTGCAACTCCAAAATTGATTGTATGTTATGTTCGAATACAGGAAGGGACAGAAAGTTCGCTAGTAGTACATATGTTACCTAATACCTTGAATGCATAAGGGAGTGTTGGATGTGTGGACAGGACCTCGTACAGTCAAGCAGCAGCCTATGTTGGTAGGTTTAGGATCACGAATTAATCTCGCATAATCTAGGAGGATACAATGGAATGCCTTGGAAAAAAATTGCAATAAAGAAAAGAGCAATAAAATGCGACCGACTTACACGATAGTTTTCATGCAAACCGAGACGGCGACAACAATCAGTGTACAGTTGGCTATTAGGTAGAACATTGTGAGGAAGCGAGCGAAGCGAACAGTTCAAACTAAAATGAAATGGTAAACCGGAATATGAAATGATGTAAAGGAATCTGGTAAACACGACAGGTTAAGCCGCTTGTTCTATGTTGTGGATGTCGATGGCTTTACAAATTGGATTGCGAGTTGATCGCCATGAACAGTTACTTAGAAAACCAAGAGCAGTAAAAGTTAACTATAAGATGTCCAACAGTTCACATGGTGGACATAATACGGCATGATGATACAGAGTAGTTTTGTTTTTCATTTTTGGGTGGAATATCTTTCTAAAGGAACATACAAAGCTTTAGCATTCCGAATTACAAAAAAAGCTACCATATCATGCCGGCTGATGATGTTATACTGGAACGAATCCCAGCTAGTGAATTTGAAGTAAACAAAAGGTTGTGGATTCCACAGGAATCATAAAACCTAACGTAATAACTCCGCTATCAGCTGACTAGTACAGAATATCTTTGTCGTGATCGGGATTTGAACTCTGATTCACGTTCACATGAGGTAACCGTGCTCACCACTGCGTCAACAGACTTATAGTGCGCAAGTTGGGACTATTTTCATTTGAGCGTCTAGCCATAGTGACGTGAGTTGCCCTCGCGTTATCCGATGTTCTTGAGAGGAGACCCAGTAGTTACCACGCTAACTCCAGTCGGCGACCACATGAGCGGGATTCGTCAGCAAATTGAAATCACCCATTTCATATAAACTGCTGAACGATGTCTTCGATTAGCAGTGAAAATTCGGAAAATTTGACATCCACGAATGGCACTACCCTTTATCATTAATTTCAATCATTAGACGATAAAGTAAGTGCGAGTCAGATGAAAGACTGTGCCCCACCAAATCATCAGTCAATGGCCGTAACTTCGCATACGTCGTTGCTAACGCCCAAAACCTCGGACCAACCGAATTTGTGTAGCTGCTTTATGAGGGGGCAATGCAATTGGCTTGAATAGAATAACAAACAAAACAGTAATTACTGAAAAACATTCTTGACGGCGTACATGGCGATTGGTAAACGTTGTGTACTGTACCCAGTTCAGAGAATCGGTAACGCCCGACGCAACCACGCCTTCAGTCTACATCAAGCATTGAACATCTGGTTCTATCTCTTCTGTCCTAACGCAGTTTGTACACAAAAAGACAAGTCAAAATCCCAAACTCGCCAAACGTGTCCAAACTATCAAGTGAATGATAGGATAAAATCAACATGCTTATCTATTTTGAAAACATGTCAACGATCCGTGTTCTCGTACATGTGATTCAGTTTTTTCTTCTTCTACTATTAACTTACAGCTTTAGATAGCACAGAAGTTATAAATGACTATCAAACAGAATGTCCTGAAGAGTGGTGGTATCCAATTTACAATATCATATAGTATTCAGCAAGATTGAAGTGTACATACTGAAAACAGACTGTTCATTTTACGATAGCCACCTTCGATTGATTGGGGTTTCGCCCGCCGGTTGAATTACTACATATAAGGGCCTATCCAGGATTTAACAATTTAAACTGTAGATTTCCGTTAGATGGACCACATCTGACATATCATTTGTGGCTGGTGTACGGTGTGTGTGTGTGTGGGGGGGAGGGTAAACTGACTGACTGTTGGCCACCGAGAGAGTAAGGGCTCCAGTAACCTTCTTTTGTGTGCACAGTTTTGGACTAAGTATCCGTTCCAGCCGTTGTGATTATTTAGTATTGCTTTCGTAAACAGAACCGTGGCACTATCACAAGCCGGTCAAATGATAATCCGCCTACCAGACTTCTTCGGGAAAAGAGACAGTAGATGTTAGACAACATATTACATCGTGTTCAGTCATGTAGGATGTCTTGAAGCTTCAAAGGTTAGATGAAGGTTTGTAGATAAAGTTCCAGCCCTTCTCTTCCTTTTACATTTCAACTAGGGCTTTTCATTTTATACTTCAAATAGTTGTGTGGAATCAACGTATAAGAGTCAAACATTGGCATGTTGACAGTGTCGACCATAAGGAAGGAAAGACATAGAGATTGAAATCAGATAAACACTAAGTGAACCAGGCTGAACAAAGAAGAGAAGGAAACAGTCTCATAAAAAGCAAACCAACCAGCAAAAAGGTAAGCTCAACGGTGTGAGGATAGTAACAGATTGATAATCCAAGATTCTGTCTCAGGAAAAGTCGAGACATACGAGTAACCAAAAAGGGATGTTTTATTGTTTTTTGAAAACCGAAAAATACGGTCAATGCTGAATGCAGTTAATTATGAGGGCAGGTGAACATTTAAGCTACAACAGACCTGGGGACTCTCCAATTCACAAGCGTAGCACTGTCCGAGGAGCCCAGATAGAGAAAAACTTGATTCCAAGGATTGACGGTCATTAAAGTGTCCAACAACTGACGAGTTCGCAACAAATTATGCAACAGTTCGGCTTTCAGTTGATGTGACTGGGAGCAAAGTAAAAAATTGTACGAACAGAAAGTCAACAAGAATTTACATGAACGAAGTTATGAGCAAACAGCAATCGCGTTTCAAAATGTATTAGAACAGGAAGACAATAGAGACAATGAATAGTTTGTTTTGTTTCCTATCTCCATGTTACATGAGCCTCAGCGAACACAGTGGTAACGATATCTCACTACCGATAGCACAGTTGAAAGTACTTTCTTTGGCTACCACATCTGTCTGTCTACACCTAACAGTTTCACTCAGCACACGTACGTCCTTGTATGTCACACGACAGCGGACATTTTGTTAAATGGAAGCGTAATTAGTGAATGTATATGCGTCTCGTAAAGCGTTACCAACATGACGTTAATCAGTCATCGTGTCGTGGCAAGATAATCACGGCATATAATCACCCGACGGCTTCATTTTCACCATTAATGAACAGTTTGTGGTTTAGAACTCTGAAAATTTTGGACAAAGTTGTCACATAATGAAGTGGACGTACAACACTTTAGATTCAAGAAACGCAAATGGGTTGTGCTGACAAAAGACGCTCGACATCTAAAGTTGTTTGGTTATACATTACAGATTACGTGAATATACACAATACTAGTATGCACAACTTTGCACGGCAAGCATAATTCCAGTTGTGTAAGGATAGCTTCATTGTTAAAACGTTCTACGTAAAACATAACGTTTCGGATTGCTGATCTAAGTCTCCGGTTTTTTGGGCACGGTGAATCGCCAATAATTTCAGCGCTTGCGTAAAAGTTTCCGCTTCATACAATCACACGTTTCACTTCTGTTCAGTAGAATTCATGGCGTAAGCTAGTAGCTTTGTTATGAGCCCACGAATATAATGGTTCGGGAACTTATAGATCACGATAATAACAGGTATAATGATATGATAAAAATGGAACACTGTAAGTAAAAGTCAGTAACAGTGAAGTGTTAGTATCTATCCTAGTTGTTCATTGCTCCTAACCCGATCATGACTACCACGAATTTATACGGGCCGAATTAATCCCATGATGGGTGGTTCAACGTTATCCTATAATGCTTGTATCTCATGTGATTCATTGTATATTGTGAATCTGTCGCTGGATTCTTTTTGACCTTCAAGAAGACGGACAGTAGCGGTAAACTGAATCGGTGTGTAGCTGTTGTAACCCCTACAGACATCAAATCACCAAGTCTTTGCAACCGATCAAGCAGGCAAAGATTCCAACCTGGTACCTGCATCGTTGCAGACGAGCTCGAAGCGTGATCCATTGGATTCATAAGGCGGCTGAATATTCGCAAAAGCTTAAGACTTTTACGCAAACCTGATTCTGTAGTGAACGGTTTAGAACGAGACAGAATAACAACTTCAAGGAAAATGGGCTGACAAAATCAGCTACATAAACGGTGACAATGAGCAAGACACCAGAAAATGTACGGACGAATGGCTCGCAAAAAATCAGCCCGCCATAGCCTATCAAACATGCTTCAGCCAGCAGTACAAAATGAGTAAGTGCAAGATCAAGCATAAGTTCACAGAGTCAACGCATTTTTCCGTTGTACACAACGACTGGCCAGGCCATCAATTACCATTCAGAAAGATGAAGCTGTTGAAAAAACCAGGTGTAAATCATTCAGGTTGGCTTATACAAAGCATTTGTAGGGGATAAACAAGCAAAATTAGCCGAACAACTACGATGATCAGCAGGCGATGAAACAAAAAAATCTGCATACGAATAATCTGTCAGTCATACATGGGATACGAGCTAAACTACGATTTACTTGTCGCAGCACATCCCTCAAATATCCGGAATGGAAATATTTTGCGGCTTCGACGGATATACTCGGTGGCTGGCTACGTGTATTCAGAGTGCAAATCACAAAGTAGGAGAGAGTCGAACATCTCTACAAGGCCGTCTGCTCTGATCTCTTGCGTTTGTTGACCTACTACGTGGAACAGTGAACAGATTACGCATGGTTCGTATGCAAAACACGTCAGCATAAATTAGAACACAGTGCAGAGGAAGGTTTTGAATCCTGTAGTGTTTTAGATTCCCAAATCACGGATAGTAACAGGGAACAAAGGTCTCAAGAGGAAAGGTTCTCAGTATATAAATGGTTCCACCTCCGTAGATATCCTCCCTTTATAATATGATTGTGTACATGACTTGGCCGATAGAACAACAAACTCAGGAAGTGGATAGTCCACGTTAAGTATACCCAGAATTCCTCATGCAAGGCTGCTGTATTGATTGGACTGTTTGACAGACGGTTAACGAACTGGTGGTTTACAATACTTCAGCAGGCCCAGAAAATGCAACAGACTGCTGATTGTATTCACTCAAGCAACATAAATTACAAGTTCTGAAAACACGGTAAGAACTAGTCTTCGAATATTGAAGGCTTCTGCAACAGTGAAATTTGAAAGTGAATTGAAAAGCATACGCTTTAAAAGAACGCACAAGAGCATATCGAACTTATTAGACAAACAAACAAACCGAATTCCAATATTCGCTCACTTGCTGTTTCGAGGGTAACTTAGATATCAGTGCATGACTTTCGAGACGCAACCGTTCTATGAATATCTGACGCCGAAACTAAGTTGGAATAAAAAGAACGTGTGATGTGGTCAAGCAATCCGAAGTTCGGACAATTCACAGGTTTAAAAAACATTGATAATACATAGAAATTACTCAGATACAAGATCACCAATGCAAAACGTGCGTACGTATAACAATGACTATTACAAATATGTGACATGAAGCAAACATGGGAACGGTGGTCGATCGTACGGTGCGGTAAATGCCCCCGAAAGTGCAAACGAGAACGAAAACTCCTGATGCATCTCAGTCATTTACATTGAAGGGGTGACTTGAACAGCCTCGCTTACAGCCAATGATTGAAAAACCCGACTTATTTACCAGTGACGGGTTAGGGATTAGTTCTTTAACCTCAAATGTTGCACACCATCGGGTTTTCAATTGAAGATACATCATCGGAGGTGAGCCACAATATCAGTCTAAACATGACACAACTGCCGTCGAAGGACACTGGTTCCATCAATAAAACTAAGCAATAACATTGGAGCAAGGTCATATATACAAACTCGATTAACACGATAACGTAATAAAGATAGCAAAAAGGCTGATAACAAACATCAAGGTTAAATTCACAGGATGGATCTGTGCAGGACTTATCCGAAACACCCCAACTAAGGAAAGGTAATCCTCGGTGTCAACATCTGAGATGGGGCCTACCACATACGTCTACCTAACAAAAGTCTAAACTGTTATTCTACTGATGCGCACAGTTCAAAAACACTGCCCGAATAACTAACCGCTGCGTCATTTCACAGATGCTAAAGTAAGGTATCAAAATTTACTTACCACGTCTTGTTGAAATGATTGAAAATCTTGTTGAGCTTTATGGACTGCTGATAGCTGATTTTTCTTCGCATTTACTCTCTTCTCTAAATCCAACACAAGCAGCTCCGCACATGAGATTTGCTCAGTCAATCCGATTTTGTCGAGTTCCTTCTTGACCATTTTCAAATGGTCTCGAGACAAGCGACCTTCGAACTTTGCTTCCAGAGAAACCTATACCAAGATTAGTAATATGCGTATTTAGAGAACATTTAAAATTAAGGAGGATAAAAGGTGTAATAATAACCACTTTCATCAGACTAGGTAGGTTTTATAAATCCTGCACCAAATTGAGCAAAGCTTACTGAGCTGAATGCCCGTTGGGACACCCATTAGATGAGTCACTGTCCACAATCTGTTTGTAGAGTTGTCGCTACCACGGTAGTGGCAATGAGTGTGAACTTTGACAGTTGGCTTTCTCTGGTATCTTTTCTCATACTGATATATAAATGGTCTATGGTATGCACTTGTAAAGATGCAGCGAAATTTGTCCAACCATAAACCGTGCAATACCAGCCTACTGTCTATTTTATTCGCATGTGCTTATGATTAGCCTCCTCGCCAACCAGTCTACCCCATGGATGCTAAACATATAAGACATATACGGCCTACCACGAAAACACAGGGTAACCAAAAAATTCGGCGGACATACAACATTCAGTGAAGCCAATTCAGAGAATATCGTAAAAAAAAAAGGCAGGCAGTCTGTGGATAAGAGATGAAGCACAAATGTCTCAGAAATTCACCATTGTTCAGTTCATTTGATATTGATATGAACTAAACTAGTTCATCAAAGCATCAAGAGGAAACTTTCGGCTACAGTGTTAAAACGTGTAACAGTCAATAAATAAAAAACAAAAATAAATTAACACTCAAAATTAGACGCTATCAGCTATTCATGTATGTTGTCTGTCGAGGTTCGGTGACTATCAAGCAATCGAGCCTAATCAGAGGCATTCGAAGTGCACTTTTTTTTAAAAAAAGCAAGAGCTTGTAGTGTTCAACAAAAGAAAACTGAAGTACCTAAAAATGTGAACATTCTATAATTAAAAGAAATCACCTTTGTTTGCTCCAATCGATTCCTAAGACGTTTTATTTCAACAATTTGCTCAAAGTGTCGAACGGCGCTGAGAACGTGTGCAACATTTTTCTCCTATGTAAAGTGAGGATATCGTAAAAAGAATTGCCACACCGTTATTTCACGTTCACAAGATCGAAAGTTTTCAGCTGGTTCGGGATATGAAGCTGTATTAATCAAGAATGAGAAAGGTAACACAGATAAAGCAACCTTGCCTGCATGTTTCCGTAACTCTGAGCATCGTTGTGCGATTAGCGTATTCAAACAGGTAAGCAGGAGAGAACCAGGATAGATACGATACAACGATTCCACCGCACTCAATCTAAGTGTTAGAGACAACATCAAATAAAATGCAAAACATACCCAGATTTCAAGTTCCCTTCTTTTTGCGGTTCTGTCGTATACGTAACTATGGTTTTCTCAATATCTTTCTGGCAGAATAAATGAAGTACAGTTAAAGACACTACTTGACATAATGAAGCTTCCGACTCTGAGAATGCTGCAGACCCGGTTAGTCTTTTCGTGGAAAATAGATTGGAATAGCTCATACTGTGTTTTAAAAACGCACGGATGTAATCTTCTTATATTGTGATCGGCGGTCTGAATAGTATTAACTGCGTTGTTCAATAGACCACTCAAACTGTTCAGTACGGCGGTGCACACCAAGTCGTTTTCTAACAGCTCTGAGTGGGTACTACAGCTCATGATGAAAACTCTGGAAAAATAAGCGAGATGGAAACGCGGTTTACGTCTAGAAGTTGGAAAACTGATATGTACGTTTATTCCGGACGGGTGTACAAGAGAATAATGATAAGCAGTGAATAAACAATAGTTGTAATAAACACCAACAGCATGAACAACATCTCTTCTCGCTGCTCATAAAACGGATAATATAAACAGAACAATTTGTCGTAAGCAAACACAGAAGTCGCTAGGCACAATAGATACAACACCGTTAGAACAGATGGACGGGAAATTCACAGGTAGTGTGAGTGAACAAACAAAAGGAATCATTTTCACACAAAAAACCAAGAATAGCAGCTCAATGAAGTTAGATCGGATTCTCCGGACGATCTTCGAGTAGACAACTGACTGACATCGTGTTGTAAATACCCGTCTTCACAGTGATGTGGCAGACTAAGTTATCCAACCCTACGAACACTTGTTCACTGACTCCTTCGGTTCACTAGTCTCGTAGCAAACTTGGACTGTTGAACAATGCCAGGAAGCCAACGTTAGAGTTCGATCCGTTTGTGATCTACTCCTGGTTGGTTTTTAGTGGCGGCAAGTAACCGTGTGTTGATCGCCGTCAGAATACGCTTGACCGGTGATACATTTGTTGCCATCGTCATGTGTACACGGAGACCATAACAGAGACCGCATCAACACCGAAGTAACCTTGGAGAACCAATAACATGGAGAGGAAAAATGCACTTAATACCCGTCAGTCGCATTTGAGACATGTCGTTCACACGTTTTCAGCTTCCACGAGGGTATCGATCGGCACCCCATTTTATGACATTTGGCTTTCTAATAGGCTTATGCGGATTTTGTTGATGCAACATCTAAGCCGCCCCCATACACCATCATGCTAATAATCATGGAGAGTGGGATTAAAAATCCAATCGCAAACGTTATCAGTCAGTCTCCGATTAATATCTCTGACTGAAAGCTTCAATGACTTCTGAATATTCTATTCATTACAACTTAAATTAGAGCTGTTATCATCGTAATTTACGAAGACACATCTAGACGAAAAACCCCGAAAATTCACACAGAAGCAAACTTGTATCCGAAGAATAGACCACTCTGATGTACACCGCCTTCACCACTAGACAAGTAAATATCTAGCCGCAACGTATTCCAACTGATCTGCTACGTCGAGCATACAATAAATCAAAACAATTAAGTCCTGTCTCTGCGAAAAGCACTTTGATGGGTGTTAGTCTGTCTGCTGATAGCAGTGATCGGTTGTA
The DNA here is from genome assembly GCA_014338405.1 of Paragonimus skrjabini miyazakii. Lineage (NCBI taxonomy): Eukaryota > Metazoa > Platyhelminthes > Trematoda > Plagiorchiida > Troglotrematidae > Paragonimus > Paragonimus skrjabini miyazakii. The sequence continues at coordinate 30,037 of JTDE01022264.1, forward strand.
CAGTTGCGAATACCAACCGCCACACTGAAAATAATTCTGCAAACATGTCTTACTAGACGCACGGCCCTTTATAATCCCAAAGTTAGGCCGAACTGTTGTCAACGTCTGATGCTGACCATAGTGGGCATTCAGGGAATGAAAATGCTATACTAGCAAATCAGTAACGAAGCGGTTTGCCGGTGTTACAATGGGATGTTAGGTATTCAACGGTGAATGAACCATGTGTACTCTACCTCCAACTTGCAGGATAGTGTCCAAAGAAAATGCATGTGAGAATACTTAAATTAATGTGCACAGCACAACGGGGGCTTGGCAATGGAATTTATTTCGCGTTGAAAGTGTTCGGATTGTAACCAACAAACGGCGGCATCAGAAGTCGCCTCCAACTCCAAAAAAGAGAATGATGAGCCAGCAAGTGTGTTAAACCCGGTATTCCTGATGGTTATAAATTTGGTAAACCGTTTTAAGCGGGCTATGGATCACACTAGCTTCGGCCAGCTTTGACAGTTATCAAAGCGTGACAGAAAGATCACCTTTTTCATCACGGCGATGAAGACACTGGTAACGCACGGATTCAAATATTCCTCCGGAAACTGTTTCGTGATTTTCTAACCTGACCGGTTTGATTCAGCCTTCCGGTGACCTTTGAAACGAGGCATCGTGAACAGCTGTTGAGACACTCCATGAAGCACTGATGACAAAGTATTCACAGTCATTGATCAGGAGAGAATAAATTATGAACCACTGTCCGTCGATTTGAAAAGACGGTTTGATTCGTTTCTGAACATTGTGGATACTATAGAAAGTAAACACTGAATCCATTCATCTTACGAACTGAGATAACACGTCTAGTTCACGCTACACCTGCGACTCCAATTCTGCACCAGGTACAGCAGCAGTACTGTCACAGGTCGGATAGGCCCAAATTTTGATTTCGCCATCGAATTTGCACAATGCATCACTCCACCGTCCCAATTAAGATACCGAACGGATATGAACAACTAGACAATAACTTATCTCGGGGTAATCGCTGAGTATACGCAACTGCGCAGATTTGATCGTTCCGAAATTTCCTGGCGTAATCCAACATCTAACGTTACACGCTCAGGGGGAGCGGTTTTTCATGAATCCTACTGAGTAAACACTTCAATCTCAATAGGATCATCCCACCAATGGTTTGGCTTTCATCAGCCTTTTTAAAATCAGTTTAGTTGACAACGGATCAAACAAAAATGCGACAAACTGCAATATTGTCGAGTTGGCGCAGTTGTCATAGTAAAAACATAAAATATTAATTCGTCCTTGTTCAAATCCCACTCAACGACGAACATGTGTTATAAGTATTGGTACGGAAGAGACTCAGTCCGTATCACTGGGCTCCAAATCAGAACGAAAGCATTTTTTGTTACTACTCCAATTAGTCAGCCAGAAGCATCTTTTAATAAGTAACTTCTGTAGGTTCATGGCTGCATGAACAGCTTCTTCCCTGGTTTAACAATTAAACAATAGACCATCAACATAAAAACCATGGTTTGTCATTTGTATGAGTACAATCGGCACTGTTAGTAGATCAGTTTGTATTGTTCGCTGCAAGACAAAAGAAATACAAGTAAGAGAAAGGGTTGCCTCAAACACAAGAACTTTCAATCTATGGTTATCCACAGACTGGCCGATATTCGAAATTCTGAACCACAAAAACCGGGGCGCACCGCAGTCTTCTTTGGGAACGCATACTTGATGGAATATAGATTACACATCAGGAACGATTGTCACTGATCCAAGTCTAAAAGGCAGAAGACCAACTAGGTTGTTCATTAGGTCGAGGTGCGAGAATAAGTAATCGTCCATGGACACAATCAAAGACAACGTGCACCCATTCTGGTGTTTGAGGAATATACACAATGATACGGAAAGTACCACAGGTTGCGCGTACTGACAAGTTCTCATTGTGGAGACACTAACCTATAGCCTCAGAGTATACCAAAAAGATTTTTTTTTTCGCAAATCGGGTCTTCAGCGAGCAGTCTTTGGATGGCTAATTGGTGAGTAGACAGAATGGTAACGTTCACGTCTCCAGAGTAGACCGGCTTCATAATGTCCGTCTACAGACCTTAGAGAAGTCTGCAGTTCAGCTACTGCCTTGCAGTCCAAAAGGGAAATTCTGAATTTACCCTTCGTTTGGTTCGATGATGCCCTGGGAGCACAGATTATGGAAGGCCGCATTGAAGTCGTCCACTTGAACTGAGGCGCAATTTGTAATACATAGAGAGTTATACTGAGGAGAGCGGACAAATCAACAATCATCTAAATGTCGTGCGTATACCGTATGACTGTGTGCGCCGGCTTCTGCACTGCACTTTTATCCAGTATCCAAGGGTATATATATATATATATAATATCAACACTTGGGTATGGTGGGAAAATGAAGTCCCTCTAGGTGAGACCATCTCTAGATATCAACCTTAAAAGTCTTAGATTGTTTGATGTGCGGCAATGATTGTACTGCCCAAGCTCTATCAACCTGATGCGAATAAGAGGGTTTTAAGGATAGTAACCCAAATCTAACATCGACACACGAGACCTTCAAACCTCCATCAACAGTTGGAAGTTCAACACTACTGAATCGTCTAGGAAGTGCAAGTATATCCCAGAAATCCTCATTTATTAGTGGTTTCAGCCCCACTGTGCACAAACGTGAGGTGAGTTGTTTTTGTTACTGCTCTGATCATAAGTGACACTACTCCGAAATCCACTCTCTCTCTCTCCGTCAAAACGAGACTGAACCTTGACGCGATGTGACGGCTTGCGCATCTCGAAGAGCTGTTGGGCTTAACTGAACGGTGTGGCCACCACACCGACAGAGTCACTCATATCAGGCAGGCCCATAAGTAGAGGTCTGGTAAACTACAGTTTCTTGATTCCCCAGGTTGACATCTTTTTCGAAAAATGTACCAGTTCTGATTCACTGCCACCCACCCGCTGCCTTGCAGAACAAGCTTTTGGGCCGAAGGCTTTGGTTGAGAAGCCTAATCGTTATCTTGTCTAGGTCGGGAAGTCTTGACAGTATCTCAGCCTGCATACAACCATGAATATTTACAATACTGTTAGTTCCGTACTGCATCGGCCATCCCGCCCTATCTGCTACATGCAACTGCTGACCCCTCTTTCATTGCCCTGTCAAATTTAGCTTTCACGCCCCTCCCGAACCCCACACAATAGATACAGCAAACCACAGTAACACTGTGCCAGTGAGTCCCACCTCTTACCACTCAGTCTAAGGCCTCCCGCATCCCTCGCTTAGACCCAGAATGCGAGTTAATATAGGTGATTTCACAGTTCGCACTCTAAACTGATAGGTCAACAAGCCGTTCTCGCACGAACGCTAGATTAGCTGAATGTCGATGTCTGCTGCATTTCGGAGACTAGAATCCAGGACAGTAGTTAACGTATGGAACTAACAGCACTTGCACTATCTATCCAAACAGTGGTTATACACTCCGGGTGATTCTACGATCGCCGCTATCGGTCAAGCTAGAATAAGTATAGTTCTCGGCACGAGGACCGCGGTCTCATTTGGTAGATTAAATTACTGTTAACAGTAGACTCTGTACCATCCACTTAGCAGCTTCTGTTGAGGCCACCTCTAGATCCAAAACTTTAAGGAAATCTTTTCATTGTGCCCGTCTATGCACCGACTGAATGTAATGAATGTAATGAAGTCGGTGTCAAGCACGTCCTTTGCTCGCATGTGACCACCTTCCTTCGACCAACACATGGTTCTGGTATAGTCATTCTGGCCGGATATATAAACGCCCAGGTCGGTCGCTTTGGTGAGGCCGAATCTCATTTAGGGCGCATGTTTCGAGTGGCACCACATTACTCGAATAAAGGCGGGTGGCTGCTTCAAACGTGCGCTAAGCATAAGCTATTTTTCTAGCCGGCACTAGCTTCATACATTGTATGCGTCATTGCTGTACTTGGAGCCCACCTTCTCCGAATCAAACCTAGTCTCAGATAGAGCACAGCTGTTAGTTATGGGTGCTGGACAACGACTTCATCGACGGCAACGGTTAGCTATTGAGAAACTGGCTATATCGTCGGTATAGCGTAAGTACCAAACTACCAGACTTAAGAGCTTTCACCCCGAAGATCCTAATAACTACGGGACCTAAATCCCATAAGCCATTTATGAAGCTGGTACTATATCATGTGGCACGGTGGTTCATGGGGTAAACAAGCAATGGATTTCAGAAGAATCCCTAGAATTGTTAGATGCTAGACAGAAAGTTCCTCATGGAAGTTCATGTGACAGGTTTAGCAGAGATACCGATATGAAGTTGAAGTGTAGCCTGATCGCTGATCGTGAGGCTTGGCTAATGGAAAGTGTCGGGGAAGGACCCAATTCCCCGAAAATACCGTATTCATTCGTCTTTGGAAAGGCTCATCTCATTCTGTTCGAAGTGACCTTCATAGTCAGCACGGTCATGTGCCACTTGACTCTTCACGAGCGTTCTCAGCCTTGTGCCAATTTCTGGCACCCCGCCTCGATGATCGTCCTTTAATTGGGACATCACTGTACTGTCTGGATCTTTGTCTGGTCCACTTCTGTCCTTGTTTTCTGATTGGTCACAAACCCTTTAAATGTGGTCTAGTTTGTGACCGTGTTGTCTTCAGACCGAGTGACATAAAGTAGTTCTGTCTGGAGGCCAGTCTTCTCTCTGTGTTCCTTCGCTAGCCTCAGGTGGTTTGGTTAGCCGGGAAGATACAAATTAGTCGTACAAACTTCGTAGTCAGTTGCTGATAACCGTTGAATGTCGTTCCGTTATCTACCGTTTCACTAACCGTTATTCTGTTGTCTGTTTACGCCCTCGCAGGCCGTATACCAAGTTACAACATAAAGTTAAGGAAATGAAAACCGCTTTTGCGTCGGGGAACACTGACAGACTCTCCAAGCTTGTCCGTGCCACTGGTCCAAAGCGACTGTCTATCAGTGAAGCTATCAGCGAGACAAGCGGCACACATCCATAGTAAGTCAAGAAAGTAAGACCGCTGGGCGGAACACTTCGAGGGCTAATTTAGCCGACCTCCTGCATCTACTGTGTCACCACCACAAACTTGTAATATAGCACTCGGTAGGTAGACAGAACCACCCACTAAGACTGAAGTGCGCGACTGCATTCTAGTTCTCAAACTCAATAGTGCTGCTGACACAGATGACCTGTTGCTGGCACTTTTCAAAGAAGGTAGGTAGGCGTTATCAGATAATTTGACTCAGTTGTTTTAAATGGTGTGATCGACGGAGAACATTTCTCTGTGCCGAGATCACTCGACAATAGTTTATATATACAAGAGAGGAGTACGGGGCTCTCACGAAAATCACAGGGGAACTGGCTCCTCTAGTTATCCGTCACCCAGCAAAAACTTTAAGAAAAGGGAACGAGTCACAGGCGTCTCACGTTGGAAAAAATGGACCTTTATAAGACTGACGCTGTCTCGAGCACAAACTCAGATATTACCCGCACCTCTGCTTTCGTCTCCTCAACAGTGCATAATCTAGAGGGTTACCACGAGAAACCGTGGGTAGCGCTCGTGGGACTAGTTGGTTCAATCATTTGTCACTGTTGGGTTGCCTGGGGCACAGGAATGAGGTACAGTGCAGCTTTTAAAAAGATAACTGCCTAACCTCACACAACCCCTATATGGACAGCGGCGTGGGGATAAAAAAACACGTTACTCTAGTTGCCCCTTACAGTATTACTGCACCTAGTCCGAAGGCGAAATGTTTTCTGCAAGGTGTCATTGATGATCAACGCTTTATCAGGTTGGTTTTTGTCCAGACTAATCGGCACTACCATAGGAAAGCACTAAAATTGCGTGGGATGGGAAAAGAAGAATGTGCAAGGAAACAAAAGTATGACATAACGATGGCTTATCAGCAGGGAAAGTGCATGAGACATAAAAGCACATAAATAAAACAGTAGGTTGATATCATCAGCCAGATCTCCACTCAAATACCGTTCATTTCACATAAACTTGCAAACAATCACAGAAATATGTCCATCCTACCAGATGTACGTACATTCATACCTGTATATACAAACAAACGCCAGACCCCATGACGTCAGGAGGTAAGATAAGCAAACGATCACCATTCTATAGGGAACCTAAACTGAAACGTCTTGGCTACAACTATGAAACATTTTAATAATCATTCAGGATGTCCTACGGATTACTAAACTAGATTATTGAAAACGCGGACAGAGAAAGAAAGATCCGAAATGTTGCCGCATACTCCTACGTGACCATTATTAGTCGTGATACTATACCATTTTACATATCTGTTTCCATTTTAGGCACAAGATTCTCCATTTAATGCAAAAGCAAATCACTTTGGTGCATTAGGATTTCCATGTTAAAACTTGGGCGTGACTGCTAGAACGCGATTGGTCCAACTAACCGGAAGGGACAACCAATCTTAATTAGAGCACTTCAGATTGGCTACTTTGATAGAGGAAGTGGTACGGGTTATGCAAGGGACGTCAGCGGCTTTGCTTAATGAGAACGGGGTTAGTGGTCACAGTGGAGCACAGATCATCTGACCCTGTCCCTACTAATTCATCAAACTGCGGACCGTATTGGTTCCTTTGACAGGTAAAGGGGTGCGAGTGGTTAGGAGTGATGTGTGCTCCACTGTGACCGCTAACCCCGTTCTCATTAAGCAAAGCCGCTGACGTCCCTTGCATAACCCGTACCACTTCCTCTATCAAAGTAGCCAATCTGAAGTGCTCTAATTAAGATTGGTTGTCCCTTCCGGTTAGTTGGACCAATTGCGTTCTAGCAGTCACGCCCAAGTTTTAACATGGAAATCCTAATGCAC
>JTDE01022266.1:16775-30096 GCA_014338405.1 Paragonimus skrjabini miyazakii
CACTTACCTCGACCGAGTCGCAGGCGCATAGACAGCATTCGAGGGCTGATGCCGTGCGGTTCGCCTATCATCAAAGCGTTGATGCGATCAGCGACTGCAAAACAGACACCATGCTCCCGAACACCGTCTGTCGGGTAACCTGTCCAGTAGAAGGTGTTCCCGGCACCTGCTTCCTGTAACTTACCTTGGTCCGCAAGCCTCGTCTCGCTCAAGGCTGCTACATCGATCCCATAGCGACGCAGTTCCATCGCGACCAGCGCAGCGCGCCGTTCTGGCCGTCCGCTAGTGCTGCATCAATCCAGCAGCGTGCGCACGTTCCATGCTCCAACACAGAGCGTCTTGCGTCACCTGGCCTGTTTAAGGTTGCTCTTCGGGCTACTGAAACTTGAGTGAGCATTATCTGCTCGGGGATTAATATTGGTGGGACAGTATGAGGGTGAGTGATCGGCAGTAGCATATTTTCACCTATCCACCCTGCCATGTGCAACAGATAGAGCGACCCGGTTTATCCTGCGCGACGGCCGATGCAGTATGGTATTTGGTTTATGCTGTATATTCATGGGTTTTATGAGCTTAGGATACTGCCTGGACGCCCAGACCTAGACAGGAGACCGATTAGGGCCCTCAACCAAAGCCTTTGGCTCAAAAGCCTGTACCGCAAGGCAGCAAGTGACACACACGCAGCAGCATCAACCATCCAGGACAGACTCGACAGTCACAACCCAAGACATTCGGTACATTCACATAGAGATAATACTGCACAGACAAGCCAATCACATACAGAGAATCAGACCAGGCGAAAAATAAAATAACAAACCGAACGGAAACGCAACAGACTGACACCACATACAACGAACATCTCACAACGGACGCATCTGATTTTTGTCTGGCTGTTCCCTTTGGCCAATCTGACAGGGTTGAACCTGCAACGACCGCGGTCGCAGTCAGCACAGCCCTCTGGATCAAAACAGCACACAAGCCTGACCACCACGCCAAGGTAGCAGAAAAGGTCAGGCAACAACCTATATGGTTGCGAAAGCACAGGCATACTTAAAACTTTCAGCCACTAATCCATGTTCACAATTTGTATTGTGTTGCTGTCAATCCGTTTGTATTCCACACAGGAGATTAAACACATCCCTTGGTTTGTAGCCAAGCCTGATGCCTAATACGTTCTTCGCGGTCGAAACTAATCTATCGACTAGACCACGTTGTGTTTTGTGTACACATTCCGTTTACAGCATGTTTACTATTTCATGCGGTCTTTTTTTGTTAAATATTCAACTATTCATAGATGGTCTGTTCCGCATCCTGCTATATAGGTGGATGTAATCTGTTGGTATTCCGCTGAAACTCGTTAAGCTACTCATATTATAGATCCTCCAAACAATCTTTTCGCTTTATAACTCACACTGTACTTTAGTTAGTTCTATCGGATCTCCCGTCTATACGAATTTCACCTTTTCTTCACCCCCACCTTTCACGTAGAACGTTCCACGTTCAAACTGGGCACGCTGTCTCACTTGTTGAATAAGCGTCTTGTTGGTTACCAGGATTTACCTGAGTGGCCAGCGTTTCCCCCAAATCCTTGGTCACGTGTAGTCGCTTCAGATGGGGTATCTGGTGCGAACACTGACACACGTTCTCCCATATCATCGAGCCTCGATGCGGTATCTAAGCAGACTGTCGCGTTGGCTGATAATCAGATGACTTCCCTATGTGATTTCTTCTCGGATTCTGACACTGCTGCCGAGACAGATGACGAAGGTGCGGGTGAATCGGATGAAGATCTAGTGATCGAAGATGACGATGGACAGGTAGTTCATTTCTTTTTTACTGGCTATTTCTCACGACTTCTATCTATGTGACTTTACGACTTATTTACATCAACAGAAGTTGGTTAACGATGGTGGTGGTCTACTCACATCCCAGTCCTCTTCTGACGTTGAGACGCGTACTAGCATTTCGGAGCTGAAGTCTGAGCTTGTTGCTTTCCTGACCAAATCCAATCAGAATGATGTTCTGTCCTCGAAGTCAGTTCCTTCTGGCGATACCAGCACACGGGTTCCTTCTGTTCACTCTCAGCAGCAGCAATGGTGGCTGGATGATATTTCCACGGCCTCCGAAACTGAGGACACCGAAGGTGAGGAGGACGAAGAATTTGATTATGATGCTTTGCTCACGCTAGCTCAGCGTCCACAGCAACCGCAAGTGAGCCGTGTTGTTACTTTTTTGGTTCATGTTTAAGTTATTTTGTCATTGTACTCATATTTGCAATCTTTATATCGCCTCTTCCTTACCTGAACTGCCCGAAGTTCACCCGATATAGAGTTTATGGAAATGAACTAAATGTTGACATCAAACGGTTGTGGGGTTTGCGCGTGTTGCAAACAGACGGGTCACGTTAAATTAGAAGATAAATATATACTATTTTAAACATGTGAGTAGAATAACGTTGAATGTGGAATTGGGTTTCTCACTGTTTTCACACAACTTTCGGTTTACGAAATCTTGGACACACTCACTCTTCACGGTCATTTTTTATCCTTCGAGGTTTTCGAAGAACCCAAAGATACTCACATGGTGTGCTCCTCGGACACTGCTGGTATCACGTCGTTGTCGTTAGAAAAGTCGGTTCATACTAAGGTTCAAACGACCGATCCAACCGTCCGTGACTTGAACCTTGCTACTTCCGAAGGTGAGTCTAGTCTCATCGGTCATTTGTTCCGAAATGTATTGGCATTCCCGTTACCCATCCCTCACATTATTATTGTTAGACGTTTTTTTGACAAACGTGCGTGAAAAATATACTAGTCGCTTAGGTGTCATAAAGCTTTGTGAACAAACCAAAGTAGGTGAAAATCATATCTTCAACTTTCATAGCACATTGCTTCCAGGTTACGTTTACCCGAATTTTGTTTCTTTCAAAGGGCTTCGTCAGTTGCCTTCTTCGTTCACTGTCATATCATTAGCCTCTGTCTGTTGCATCAACTGGATTCTGGATTACTGTCCAGTTGAACAGTTTCGGCGTCATACAGCCGGAAGAAGTCTCTCTTCCTTGTGCTAGTCAGTGAACATTGGGACCTAACACGGGTACCTAGATGTCATCTTCATCTTGTGTGCATTCCGATTTGCTGTGTGAACCGATTCTGGAAGTCGGCGGATCTGCTCAGACTGTGATAGTGGCTCGTCATAAACACCAGTCATGGTTGCTGACCGTTTCTGTCATTGGTGACTCTTTCGCTTACCACACCTTCATTGTCAAGACTGGACTACATTCGTGGTCCTAATGTTATTCGGATAATCATCAACTGACTCTGTTGCCTTGCTCGGTCGGAGCGTACCGGTTACGTGACATTTCGTTTTTCCACTAGACGCTTTAATTCTCCTACCAGCAAATTTATCAAAATTGAGGTCAAGATAGTCCAGCTAGAAAGCACCGTAAACATTCCCCCTTACGCAGCTGTTTTGCTGGACTATCCTGACCTCAATTTTGATGAATTTGCTGGATCATCATTTCTCGTCGTTTCCTACCGTTATTTTTCCATAGTTTTTCTCTGTTAGTTCGATCTTCAACTGCACTTTTGAGACAGTCGACTGCCTATGTTTGTTCGTATAGCTAATGCTTATACGGCTTCTACATTGTTTAAGATGCCGTTTGTTTGAATTACTACTTTTTATCACCGTATAACGCAAACCTATTCAAAAATCTGTTCCATATTAAATGATTTGTGCATTCGTTTATAAAACTGTACCTTTTAACCACAGTATAGTTTTAGTATTACGTATATAACTGCCCAGACCTTGATCTGGGATAGGCCATTTAAATGTAGATGCTCGTGTCTCTTTGTTTTTTTTTCCAGCGTTCACAAATAGGCAACTCTTGAAGTGTCAAGTAGAGGTGATCACATTCTTTACTTGATTATACGCGCTGTTGTGCGCAAGTGCTTTTATATTGAGTGACGCAACACATTAAAAACTTCTTATACCATCATATGCTCTACTACATCCTCACTTTTCCGCCTGTGTACAGCTGATGCAAGTGATGAGAATAGCGGAACTTCAAGTGCGACCTTGCCTGTACTACACACCGACTCTGCAATGTCTTCGGATCGAAATGCTGTCAGTTCTTATCCACCCTCCCCGAGTGTGGCTCTCGATTCGGCGTTGTGTCCCTCTTCTGTGGATGCGACACCAACGCCTTTACCCACTGTTATCGAGGATGGCGTGGCTGTGTGTGCTGTGGCCAATGCGGGTATAGCAGGCGAATTCGGGTCACAGACTGTCCAACTGCCTCAAGCTGATTTGACGGTATGCAGGTGGATGTTTATTGTGAATAGTTAAGGAGTCTTATTCGTTACAAGTTATGCATCACTGACGGTTTGCCACAACCTTGAAAAAAACTCCGGGCTGACTTCTTTCAAAAGTCTGCTTAATTTGAATCTTATTCACGTTAAACTCACTAACGGTGTGGATCTACGTGTGCTTTCTTACTGTCCTCGGGTTAACCACAAACACTTTCGTTTAAACGATGATCTCCAAAGAACGCTTGGCAACTGTATTCGTGCGTTAATCGATAACCCGCGATAAAAACTTACCAATCCAGTTGAACCTTTTTGAGTACTCTTGATTACTGCCATGTAATCGAGAAGTTTAGTTGCTAAAATCTGGAGGTTATTACATTTGATGTCAGTTTTCGATTTGGATAAACCTTTGGTCTACCTGTTTCGAAACTAAGCCGAACAATAAAGTAGTTACTAGTTTCTCATCGCTCTTTTTTATTCGTGTCGTTCGGTTGACTTCGTAAGATTTTGGCTTCCCAGTTGTTAAATCCGACACCTAATCGTTAATGTTTTCTAAATCTTTTTCGGTTTTCAGCTCATCTCTTCTCCGGATGCTTTGCAATGGATTCAACAACAAAATCCAGCCCACCCCTATTTTCGCCTGTTATACCAGTTCAGTCGCATTGAATTGGCGCACAATCCCAATCTGGTCGTCATTCGTGTCCGGTTGATTAACCAGGATGACCGAACAGTTATGACGGACATCTGCCTGGATCTGACGGGAACTGCGCTTGGGCGTCTCTTGTTGGATGCAAAGCGCATTGAACCATTTTGTCCAGTTGGTGCGTTCAGTCTACTTTAATTTCAGTGAAACCCATGCTCTAGTCTGTCGCTTGTTTGCATTGTTGAGAAATTCAGGTAAATAATTTGCACGTCACGTTTGCGAGTTACACTTCTGACAGGTTCTCACCAACACACAGCAGCTGTGGCATCTATTTTACCATAAGCTCTCGTCGAAACAGTAAATCTTATTATTTGCATTTCGTTTGGTTTAATAAGTGGTAAACAATAACTGATTAGTGTCCACTGGTCATCATTTACCGTATCGCAACTGTAGATCTTCACTTGGGTTTGGGTTGCGTATCTGTTAGGCTGCCCAGATCCAGACGTGAGCCAGACAACGATGATTCACATCCAGGGCCGCTGGATTAACAGATCACCATTATTCACACTGTCCTGTTCGGTGTCGGGATCGAATTGACAATGACAATTTGAGGAATATCATTTAGTTGTTTATTGTTCTCGAAAACTCTCAATGTGCATCAAACCTTGTTTGCTTGTTTTCCAGTTAGAGGGTCATCAATATCTGTTACAAATGTGTCACTTATGTTGTTAATTTCAGGTCTATCGCATGTAAACTAAGATATATGATATCGCGACTCACTCACTTTTTGACGAGTGTCGTTCACACATCCCGGTACGTAGAACACAGCTTTCGCTTGATGCGTGTCAAATTAACTTGACTGGCCGACTGTTTGTCAGCATTTAGTTTGTTAGAGCAATGTGTGATGGCTGTCTGCTTTTAGATGAGTGTATTTCATTGATCCGCTCTGAAACCAGTTCACGAGGGATTTTGGTCCGATGAGGACTAGAATTGTTTCTCGTCTGAAGCAGTAGTTCTTAAATAGTTGTAGGATGTCTGCCTACTTTTTTCGGATGCTTAATCCTACATGTTTCGTTTTTCGTAACTATGTTTCTTGAACAAATGGCTTTCCCTCTTAAATTGAATTTACGCGTATCGTGTTAGATTTTGATCACAGCTTTATCTTTTTTGGAGCTTCATACCACAAGAAGGTGTGTTTTATCCTGGGTAATCTTTATGACTGGACCTTGAGAGGGGCAATTATTGCCGCAAGGCCGTCACAACGAACACGGTGTGACGGCTTGCGCATCTCGATGACCTATGGGGCTCAACTGGATGGTGTGGCCACCACACCGATAGAATCACTCATGCCAGGCAGGCCAGTAGGTAGAGGTTTGACAAACCAGTCTCCTGGTCCTCCAGGTTGGGGGTTGGAAGAACGTTGGCATCTTCTTTCGGAAAACGTACCAGTTATGGTACACTGCCATCCACCCGCTGCCTTGCGGTATGGGCTTCTGAGCCAAAGGCTTTGGTTGAGAACCCTAATCGTTCTCCTGTCTAGGTCTGGGCGCCCTGACAGTATCTCAGCCCACACACGACCGTGAATAGTCACAATACCAGTAATTCCATACTGCATCGGCCGTCTCGCAGTATAAACCGGGTGGACCTATCTACTGCATACAGCAGGGTGGATAAGCGAAAACATGCTACTGCTGACCCCTCCCCACTGTCCTATCAAATTTCGTTCTCAGGCCCCTCCCGACCTCCATTTCTGATAGTTACTACACATGTCTCACAACAGGTGTAGCTAACTGTGGTAACACTGGGCTGGTAAGTTCCGTCTCTTGCCATTCAGCTTCATGCTTCCCTTGTCCCTTGCTTAGACCCAGAATGCGAATTTATGTAGATGCCTTCAACGTTCGCACTCTAAAACAGACAGGTCAACAGGCCGCTTTTGCACGAACGTTAGACTCGTTGCATATCGATGTCTGCTGTATCTCGGAAACTAGAATCCAAGACAGCAGTCAGCGTATGGAACTAACATCACCCGCATTGTCTACTTGATACTGGTTATACAGTTCGGGTGACTCCACAGCCGCTGTTATAGGCCAGGCTGGAGTTGGTATAGTCCTTAGCGCGACGGCCGCAGCCTCATTGATTGATTGGATTCCTGTTAACAGTAGACTTCGTGCTGTCCCCTGGGCAGGTTCAGTTAAGACCAGCTCTAGACGCACGACTTTCAGAAATCATTTCGTTGTGTCTGCTCACGCTCCTACTGACTGTAGTGACGTGGGCGTCAAATACGTCTTACTCGGATCTGACCGCTCTCTTTCGGTCGACACGTGGCTCTGATATAGTCCTTCTTGCGGGAGATGTGAATGCTCAGGTCGGTCGCCTTGTTGAGGCCGAATCTCGGTTAGGTGGAGGGTTTGGGATAGCGTCACATTGGTCAGATAGTGGTGGGCGTTTGTTACAGTTGTGCGTTGAGCATAAACTATTTTTAGCCAGCACTAGTTTTAGGCATCGTTCACGTCATTGCTATACTTGACGCCCGCCCTCTCCGAATCAGGCGTGGTCTCAGACTGACCACATAACTGTTAGTTACAGGGTTTGTTTCTTCTTCTTCATGACTGTGTAGCAGTTAAGCATCAGTGTGAACCACTGATGTATTGCTGTCTATGATGATGATGATTATGAGCCGAAATATTTACCTGTGCACAAACGCCTTATTTTTTGGCATTCGCTCATCGTTATTCCCTCAAAAAATAATTAATGTGCAGTTGCAAGGAATTTATGGTTCTGACATTCGACATGTGTTTTATTTCTTAACCCTACATTCCGGTCTGGTTTCATATGTGTTCGATGTATCTAGGTTTTGTTGACTGTTTTTCATCTTTCTGTAAACTTAACGTATACGGTACTAGCAAGCCTGTCATATCGACAGCAAGTGTGTCTTTAATAATTCTTGTTTATCTCGCATATATATACATATACAATCGATCTGAGTTGATTTGCGAAAACCATAGAGGAATTAGCTTGATCTCGGTAATTACTGTGGTTCTGGTATCCACTGTATTTTGGTCGACTCACTGCAGCTGGAGAGGCAAACACCAGGGAATAAAAGATGGGGTTTCGCCTTGAATGAGGATATCATTATCAAATTTTTACCCCTTATCAAATTCTGGAACAGCGTCATATGTACCGCCGGTCAACAATTGCCGTATTTCTTAACTGAAGGTGAGTTCGATTCGGTGGATTGATCTGCACGCAGGGGTGTGCTGAACAAGTTTGTGAACATACTGTCGCCGCTTTACCCCCATACTTCAGCTGAGGTTAGGGTTTACGGTCAACTGTTTAACAGTTTCAGTACCGGGAGCTGCGTACGTCGAGACTGTCCACTTTCACCATTTTCGCCTAATTTTGTGGTGGACGAAATAATGGAGAAATGTCTCCGGCTGTCACAAGATGCCGGTGTGGATCTCCTACCTGATGAAACGCTGACTGATCTTGATTATGCTGACAACATTGTGCTAGTGTTTGACAACTTTGAGGCAGTATAAACAATGCTGGACGCTATTTCACGTTCTGTTAAATACTTCGGAATGTGCCTCAAAGTACAAAGTGTTTGTGCAAGATTGCTGTGATTTTGTAAGTTTATTGTTGGTTAATGAGTTTATGTAGGTTACTGATTGGTTTCTATATTTGGGAAGCTTCATCGGAGGCTGCAGCGCACTTGTAAGAAATGAATTAAGGACGCGTATCTCTTAACAGCTAGGTTGGTGTTCGTTAAGATGAGGCATCTTTGGCGACAGAGAGGCTTACAGATCGCGTATATCAGTCAATAGTGAGGGCTGTATCAGCATACGGCAGCGAAACGTGGTCCCTCAGGGTTGAAGACGTGAACCGCCTCCACGTATTTGACCACCGATGTCTGCTTTCGATTGCTCGTTTTGGGTGGCATCAACGAGTGAGCAATGAGGATATTAGGAAGCCGGGTGTTTGGCACTGCTTGTCAAACGAGTTCTTTTATCCAGTCATTACATTTGCACAGACTTAGGTGGTTAGGTCATGTACTAAGGATGCCAGCTAATCATCTGCCACGTCGATCACTGTTTGCCGACGCTGCGACCGATTGGCGCAAGGTGCGATGTGGACGGACAATGAGCTGGCGTAGACTAATGAAATCGTTCACGAAGAGGTTGGTCACTGTAGATCGGGTTCGTCTTCCGGGCTGGAGCCCTCGCGACTCACAGGGTCGGTGGCTTGAGACGTTAGGTGAGATGGTGGCTAACCGAGCTCAGCGGCGTGAATGTTGTCATTGTTTGGCCGAGTTATCTATGAAGTGAATGAAATCCGTAAGGAACTGCCTTGCTGATGATGCCTTACTTCCACTTGTTTGCAAGGTGTAGGCCTCTTGATGTTGAATGTTTGGATATAGACGAAGCTATTTTTAGTAGTTAGGTCCCTCTTCCTCCCTTTCTATCTTTCTGTACAGAGTTTTTTAGGGTTGTGTATCAGTTAAGCATCATGGAGAACCACTGATGTATTGCTGTTTATGGTTATGGTCACGATGTTTTTGATCATCTTGTCTCAGGTTGGACAATACGATTTCATTCACCTCAACCGTATTCCAGATCGGCAAATGACAGCTAACGACTATATAATTCAGGGACTTTTCAACTCTGAGAATTGTGCATGTAGTAATTCAACCAAGTCCTTGTAATTCTTCATCTTGACTGCTTTCAGAGCGCTTACCCCCAAACTCAGAACACGAGTGCATGTTCGGTTTGGATTTTGCCGGTTTCACTGATCCCATCGAGATCAATCTGGTTTACCGGCTTGGCTCATCAGATAACCAGTTCTGGTGGTCCATTTCTATCACTCCACCTGCGGGCGAACTCATCCGGCCTTACAATCTGGATGAAGATTCTTTCTTTCATCAACGAGGTAAACCCCAGTCTTCTAGCATGGATTCTTTGACTTTTTTAACTCTATTTCAGCAACTTTTTCGACCTGATTCTCTAATGGATCGACAAGATTCAACGTCTTTGGTATGTTTTTTTACTGTCCGCTTGGTTGACGTTTTAGCTTACAATGTCAGGTTACATGAACACTAATGAGATAACCTTCTCTGTGTAAATGAGTAAGCTGGGTACACACGAGGTATTTTGTCGTCGCTGAATTGTACATAACTGGGAGGTTTAGTTTGATTGCACTCCCATGAGTACTGTATTTAATACAAACTGCGGTAATTCGTGATATACCGTTTGTGTTCACTCAGTCTTTGTCTCCGAGTACAGTTTGTACTACCATTGAAGTTAACCTTATTTTGAGTTATTCCTGTCGCATGATTTATGACTGGAGTTCCTGTCCGGTTACCTTCTCGTTTACGTCCTGGGATAAATTCATATGGACACCCTATTCTTTGACATCTTACTAACTGGCAGACAGCAACTTTCTTCTCGCAGCAAACGGGGAATCCTAACAGAACGTTGTAGGCTACGTACTGTACTCTGTCCCAACTCATATTGGCGTTCGTGCTTAATTTATTGAAATGCTTCATCCCGGTATCTTCTGCGACTTTCAAAGGTGACAATGAGCGATTGCTACTTGAACATGATTGTAGCTGTTCGTTTCATACAGAAGCTTGATGGGACACCTCGTGGTTAGCGCTTGTTAACAGTCATTTCCTCCTTCATAAAAGTTCTAGAACGCTACAGGAAAATAGCATCTCGGATGCTGTCACGTACAGTGGCTCCTGGACCATAATCGAAGGCGAAAAGGGGACTGGTGACCGACGTGATCATGATGTGTTCATCGTATGTTCGCTTTTCCACAGGCATTTGAACCTCAGCATCCCTATTCTTAACCAACGTTCACGGTATCTTTTGGCTAAATATACAGTCTGCTTCGGCTACTGGAGAGGCTCTGATAGTGCGTCTATCGCGGATGAATCTCGGTTATTTGGATCATCTTGTGTAAATCATAGTTTACCTCCTCTAAGTGCAAGGTGGACATCCGTAAGCAACTTTGTCGACTGTATTCCATTATGAGTGTCGTTCGAACTCTCTTGCTCTTTACATGCTTGCTAGATAACATTTTGGCCGGAGCATTTGCAGATCCCATGAATACCGAAACGGAACTTCCGTACGGTTGTTAGTTGACACAGTATGCTGACTATACTTTTTTTATTGATTCTTTTTCAAAAGCCATATAACCTTTGCTGATCTAGCTAGGCCTTATAACTGGTCTGTTTGTTATTCTTCTTGGAGGTGTGATTTATTTTACAATATTAGAGTGATCATTCTCTGGCTTTTGTTATTGCGGGTGAACTGCTTGAAAACTCTCGTCGTATCATATATATGTGTGTAGTGTTGCCATCAGCTTGTAATGTTGCTGACTAGGTGTTTACGAGAACGTGGGAAACACTCTTTCCCTTGTGGTGTTTTAGTAACGTTTGTTTGTGGCGTAAAAATGTAGTTTACAAGGTTTGTGGCTCAGGTACGTAGCGTTTAGTGCTTAAGGTGCGTATACACTCTCGATGCTCTGCTGCTGTTCCCTCTGCCAGTTAAGCTGTATCCATTGCATTGACCAGTTGAGAAACGCGGCTGACCCTCGGCCCGCGTTTTAGAAATGTGTATGTCCACTATTGTTTATCGAAATAGTGAACATGCACACTACGCAGCTTTGGCCACGTGTTCCGAGTGCCTACAGTATGTGGACTGAAACACTATGACTTCTTCCGGAAACCATGTTAGGAGTACGTCCTGCATCCTTTTTGTCAGCTTATTTTTATCATTTCTGAAGTTCAGTCGTTCAAAACGTTTGAACCTCAATCCGCGATGAGTGGCTCAGTCGATTTCTTGATGAAACAAAATGGTTTTATTTACTTTCTGTTAAGCAGCTGTTTTGAAAATGAATTTAAGCGTTGACCTGGGCTTCAACCACTTCCTATTGTTGTGACCGCAAAGGACACTTGGTCTGAGAATCCGTTTATTGCGCAAACGCCCGTATAGGTCATGTCAAAAATCAAACCACAAACGTGCACACTCATTTGCACGTTAGACATGCATTCACATACGTCGTTGTCATTCGCCCTGGTGGAACTTTTGCCGTAGCGCTTACCCACTGTTCCGATAGTCTCTTCTTGTCCGTCGTCTTCCTGATGTTCGGAGCTTGCCCTTTTGTTCCTGAATGTCGCCTGTGAGTAATACACTACTTGTGAGTAGTATGCTACTCACAACGAAACTGCCTGTCATACAACACTCCTCCCCTTCTGAGGTTCCTTGGTGCCTCTGCATCTGTTGGCGAATCCTCTCCGATCGACGCGGTGTTTCCTCCCGGATTATTGATTTTCTGGTTTGCCCCGCAGGCATCTCGTGCCACGTCGCTAACTCACTGGCATGCACTCGTTTCGTCTCCCCGTCCCTCTTGCTCGTGTATACTGGGCCTCGTCTGGAGACTACCAAATACGGACCTTTTCATTTAGGTAGAAGTTTTCCTGATCCTGGGCCGCTGGCGCCCGTGTTCCGATGATCTCGATACTTCACCCGTTCTCCTAGGTGGAACATTCTAGTTTTGCCGAGCCGTTGCCTTGCGGATTGTTCTTTGTGTGTGCCTGCTATGTTTTCCGACTTTGTTTGGCTCTTTATCTTTCGGCAACCAATTATTTAGTGGGATCAATGCACTCTGGCCATATTCCGATGTCCTGATTCACCGGAAGTCGAGGAATTCTATCGTACATCAGTTGAAATGGGGATTTCTTCGTATTTGCCTGCACAGACGCCCGGTGGGCCAATAACACCAAAGGTAACGCAGACTCCCAATCACCTCCTTTGGCTGATAACCATTCTTTGATCGTTCGGTTGTTACGTTCAGTTAGGCCGTTCGTTTGCAGGTGATATGGTGTCGTTCGGATACGCTTGATACCTAGTTGTTGCATGCGTGTTCGAAATTCCTCGCTTTCAAAGCATGGTCCCTGATCTGTCAAGATCGCCTTTGGTACACCGTGGTTTGCTACAATGTGCTTCATCACCATGTCTCCCACCGTAGATGCTTTTTGATCCGGAACGCCAGTCGCTTCGATCTAACGGGTAAAGTGTTCCGTCATGACCAGAACGTACTGGTTACCGCAGGCGCTCAGTGGAAATGGGCCCATAAGATCCATCGACCAGAGTTCACCGATTTCGGAGACTGGTATTGGGTGTAAGGGCTGTTGAGCTCTCCGATTGTCGCCTTCCAGTAACTGACACTGTTGGCATGCAAGCACGAAAGCTGTCACATACTCTTTCATCTTCGGCCAATATGCTCTTTGTTGCAGCAGATCGTATGTCCTAGTGCATCCGGTGTGTGCCATTTCATGACAGTCTGCTACCAGTTTCTTCCTCAGTTGTCT
>JTDE01022266.1:30196-66012 GCA_014338405.1 Paragonimus skrjabini miyazakii
TCGGTTCTACGTTTTGCTTTCCTGCACGAGCAATCAACGAAATAGCCGCCCCTGTATCGACCAAACACTGTTCTATCTTTCCGTCAACTTCAACCCTTGTATGTACGGCCCCTTTCTCAATCGTTCCCATTACTAGTTGCCCCGCTCAATAAAAAAAAACAATCATGAAACACTTTATTTTTAGACCTCTTAAACCGCTGGATTGGGCAATTCTTCTTCCAGTGTCCTTTTTTCCACAGATGAAGCAGCTTCCTAGTCGATCGTTTTGTCGTGATGCTGTTCTCAAGGCAGCTACATCCGCTGCGAGCTGCTCCATTGCCTTCTTGTTCGTATTGCCGTTTGCATCCACTGAGACCACGGACATGACTGCCAACTCCCGCGTCGCCTTTGCGAACTCATCAAGCTTCATCGGCCGGGCGACATGGGCAATACGGACTTGGTCGCGAACGGCCGTCGGGAGACCTTCAGTGAACTGCTCCGTTAACAACTGCTGTCGTGGTTCTTGTTCCAATCTTGGCAGAGCTCTGTCCAGCAAACCTTGCAGAGTGGCGGCAAACACGGATGGATCCGCTCCTTGTCCAAGCCTGGCCGCCTTGAACCACCGCATGGCCTCCTGGCTGTCGGCCGGGCTGTCAAACGCAGCCACCAGCGCCTCCTTCGCAGCGGCCCACTCCATCTTCGCAGGGTCTCTTCGCGCTGCGTCCAGCGCCGCCTTCGCCTTGCCCTTCACCAGCGTCCGCAGGGCAGCCAGCTTCCCACGGTCGATCTTGACTCCGACCAAATCGGCCACGTCCTCGAAGTCCTCCAGGAACGCCCGAACGTCTCCATCTTCGAACGGCTGCGGTCAGGGTATCTTCATCCTCACGTTCGTCACGGCACCAGTTGTTGTGACTGCGAAGGACGCTTGGCCTGAGAATTCGTTTATTGCGCAAACGCCTGTATAGGCCATGTCAAAAATCAAACCACAAACGGGTACACTCATTTGCACGTTAGACATTCATTTACATACGTCATTGTCATTTGCCTTGGTGGAACTTTTGCCATAGCGCGTACCCACTATTCCGGTAGTCTCTTCTTGTCCGTCGTCTTCCTGATGTTCGCAGCTTGCCCTTTTGTTCCTGATTGTCGCTTGTGAGTAATACGCTACTTGTGAGTAGTATACTACTCACAACGAAACTGCCTGTCATACAACACCGTCGCCCTTTTTTCTTGTCAAGATCTCTGGAAAATTAAAAGACACACGCAGTACTTGATCATGAAAAAAACACACTATGTCACAGTATGTCACGAAACCATGATTAGGGGTAATCGAGCGTTACCTTCGCAGCTTAGACCACCCAACATGCAACGAAGAAGATATCCTCCCAACGAGGTATATTTTCTACTCAGCTCGACGCGAAATAGTGGTGGACAAACTCGATTTCAGGCGTGTATCATTCAATGGTTCAATCAGGTGCCCACATCGAAACAAAAAGTCAAACAGTGGCATGGATAAGAATAATATTGGGGAATGGACTGTTTCGCAACACATTGCATCGTCGTACTCATTTAGTAATAATGCGCATTGTTCCCTCTAGTCTATCTGCACGTTGAATTTTTCAGGTGACACGTAACATCAACTACAGACTTCCCGACTCTTGTAGAGATTTTCCGGATCCAATTTCTCTGACGACAGTCAGTTTGCTACTTTGTGTCAGCGTAAACGAAATGAATGCACGGTGCAGTTTCTATGCAGACAGACATTGTGTAATGTCAGTGTATCATCCCTTTTACTCAATTGATTCACGCCGTGACCATCGGCAAAACAGCGCTGATTACTTCTGTTCTACGAATGGATGATGCCCAGGTGTCATCTAAAACCAGCCGACGTTAGCCCATGGCGTCATCCTGTAGATAACCTAGCAGCTTGCGGTTTCCGTACAATTTTTTGTGTGACTAGTTGTTATGCATTTTTTGGCATAATTCATTTCACAGCTGGTTAGGTTAAATTATGTCCACATATTTCTACTAACATTTGTTTGTGTTCGGAAAAAACGACTGTTGCTGAACAGACATTTTCAAAATATGACGTGGTTGTATTTTTTGTCACTTGACCTTTGATTCATCTTGTTCCTTCCTATTTGATATTACAGGTTTGTGACTAAGAAGGCTGCATATATACCTGAAAAGTTTTTCATTTACGGTATCCAGTTTACTTGTTCATGGACCTCGATTATCTGTTACAGCAATAGTCTTCTTCATGGTTCGGCTATCCTTAAGTTTTAGGTGCTAAATGTCTGATTGGTTAAAAGTTATGAATACTTCGCAAACCAGTTTTGATTAACATCGTGGTTTCTTACAAATTCTCGGACGCTGTACTTGCTTGCTCTGTGATGGAGCCATCAAAACGATTTGTTTTCGGTTCATATTCTTTTATCCAAGCCTGAGTATCCTTTGTTAACAACTTCGGTTAATTGTACTTTTCTGTAAACGATACATCAGTGAACGTCTTGATTTGCTGCAATGATTGTCTATCTCTAACGTTTTCGAGCATCTAGGTGCCTGAGCATCGTTTGAGCTGGGCTGCTAACATGACATTACATCAAAACTGCGTCGGTGGAATACCATTGTACTGAACTTCCCTGACCACTGAACTGTATCTTTAAAGCGGTCACTTTATTGAAATAACTTTAGACAAGAGACATTCCTGGGCGTACGTATTGTTTCCGGTGCATCCCATCTGCCTACGCTTCCTGGACTTCGCATTTGTCTGGTGCTACACCTTCTGTAGTTGTCAGTTTGCATGACCGCGGTGTTTTGTTTATTGACGAGAAAAGTTTACTCTCGACTTTTACATCCCGAACGATTTTTGTAGAACTCATCATTTGCTAAATAAATGTTTCAGAAAATAACAAGACTAACGTGGTTCGTTTTAGACTACCCTATTTTTGACACGTCCATTTGAGCCAAATCTTACTCTGGCCGTTCTCTTCCATCTCCGTTTTAGATGAATTGCTCAAGTCCAGAGCATTGAGCCGAACGACCACAAACTGGGACACATTGAATATTCAGCCCGATAAGCAACTGCCTTTATTGATCCGTACCATCCTATCTAGCGCGAATGTGAGCTATTGCTTCTCCAAGTCGCATCGGGAGCTGTCCAACCTGCTTGTGTGTCGTACACATAGCGCCCCGGTGAATTCTGTCGAGCCGGATCAGCTTATTTCATTGTATTTCGCAGCTGAGACGATTGCTGATCGCCATCCGTGTCTGATCGAACTCTGTGTGAAACAGGAAATGACGAATAACGTGCAACTTACAAAAAGTGCTATTCAGTGGACGCAGTCAGCCCACAAAATCCACGTTACGGTTCTTTGTCCTTGTGCTCGATTCCGGTCCGCTTTTATCGACTCACTAAGTGCGGTGTTGTGTGAACCGCATCCGGATTTACTGTGATTCTGTAAACCTTTATACTTTCCTTTGTTTCTCCTGTATTGAGTATGCATTCCCATGGTCTCCCGTCCGTTGTTTCTTTGTTCGTTTCTTCGTTGAAACATTATCCTCATCATTGTTTTTTCTCCTGTGACCTTACGTTTCTGTCACAGTTAATTTCTAGTCACACACTGTGTTTGTGTTGTTTTGGTTTCACTGTTTTTTCTTACTGATCAGTGGATATGGTGTCTGTCAAATACGTTCCGTTCGTAACACTGACGCAATAAAGTGTTTTGTTTTCCACAGAAGCGATTGTTACGCGAGCAATCGCTTACTGTTCGCAAAATAACCGGAAATCGGTACTCACAATGCTTTTTTTTCACTTCGAAGTCTTGATCGCAGTACTTCACCTGTGCTGATATGATTTCATCATGTTTCTTGCAATGTTCAGACATACTATCCTAACAGTTAGACCATCCATCGCTGGTGACGTCTCTGATTACTTAGGTGAATCATGTACTTTTTATGATTATAGTGACAAGTCTGAAACGCCGTTTAGATGACTCGTCATTTGTTTACACTACACTGAACAACAAACGGAAACTCAGGTTATCGCAGACAAAATTATACAGGTTTACGCGAAAACGTTCACGTGTTCTTGTCAAACGTGCATCGAACATACGTACTCTATCCATTCTGCTAGCCTGTCAATAGTAAACTATTAGGTTTTGATGAATAGCGGTCCAACTGCTTGTTGCGCTGCTGTATTCCAGGCACATTCGGTTGTCATCGTTACTGAAGATAGGGTAATAGTTTGGTCCTGTTGAGTTCATTTTGACGGCATATCTGTGCCCTCGAACATAGTTGTTTAACGTCTTTCTGCTAAAGAGATCACATTGAAGAGTACGAGGATTGCCAAAATCGATGTGAACATTATTCAACTCCTCACTAGAGGGTTTCAGTTCTACACAGAACCTGTACGCATGGAAGCAACCACGATCAACTTAAGTAACCTGGAGCCTACTCGTGACTCATATGACCTAACAAAAGTAGATAATCTCTCGTTGGTACTGACCATTTTTCACCGGGTTGATACTCATCTTTTGCATCTTGTATCCATTGAAAGAACGTTCCAATGGCGAAAAACAGTGTAACAACGAAATTCGCTTTCAAATGCTTGTCTTATATCGTAAGGTTACAAAATAACCGAGGACGCGATCGAGTTTCGGCTGATGCAATCGTTGGCCGACCTAACTTATCGAACTGCCTTCTAAGTCAGTTAGCGGTGGACCTCTAGCGTTTCATTTGTTTATTCTGCTTACGTATTTCCGTTCACACTTCCTCCTAACAATCGTCACGTGGACGTACCACACGTCGCTCTGAGCGTGCACTTGTTTTTT
The DNA here is from genome assembly GCA_014338405.1 of Paragonimus skrjabini miyazakii. Taxonomy (NCBI): domain Eukaryota; kingdom Metazoa; phylum Platyhelminthes; class Trematoda; order Plagiorchiida; family Troglotrematidae; genus Paragonimus; species Paragonimus skrjabini miyazakii. The sequence goes on from JTDE01022266.1 coordinate 35,008, forward strand.
CCGTGTTAGTTCCTTTTAGTGTCCAACCTGAGTATATTTTATACATTTTTTCGTTTGTACCCGTAGTTTGCTGATATAAACCACCGAATCGGAATTACAACTTCGGAATACGTTCTTATTAATTCACCCCCATACTTACCTGTGCAAAATTTTGCAGCGTTAACTACACCAAAGCTTCGAGTACTACGCCAACAGTTAGTGTTTTCCAGATTGGATAAAAGAAGCTCTGATCGGTAAATCAATCTAAGCAATACATCTAGTGTATCAGATGTCATGACTAAATCCCAGTCGGAAATCACACGGAGTTTCATCTGCATTGATGTGTTCTATCGATCCACCAACCTGTCGGCATCCCACTGGTTCGCCATCGCCGTTCGACTGACGCTGTCAACCCCATGATGAGGGCAACTTTGAGAACACGTCGGCAGCTTTATCAAACACTCGTATTCACACCTACGCCACACAGGCCCGCTGATTCGTCGAGATGATAGTGAGTTGCCCAGTTGGTGTACTCTGTGACATTCCAAACCTGGTCGCCAGGACACCTACAATCGCCCTGGATTTAAGTCACCTTTTTGTCTTCTCATAATCTTCACGATAGGCGGTCCAATGAACTTCAAACATTTAACTGTCATTATCCTCCGCCCTATTTTCTTGACCTGCTCGATAGAAAACACGGAGCAAGTAGATCACAGCCCGGCCAACCAATGAGGTTCACATACTTCTTACTCGGATGCTGTAAAGGTCACCCTTTTAGGGACTTGCGACATCCACAACGATGTACTTTTCGTCAGGTGTGCACTGTTAGGTGAATGTCACTTGGGCATCATGACGGAAGCTCATAGGAAAGGCGAACAACAGTACATCATGCGAGACATTTCTTGTCCATCACTACCCACGATTTCAATCCCTGTAAGCCACTGACGTTGAGGACCAGACGTCGCCTGTGATGCATTACTGTTGGAAATTTCATTGAATTCATTTGAGTCTACCTCGATACTTCATTATCGATCTGCGCTGTGCATGGTGCTAAGGTGACGATCCAAGAAAATGTAATTTCTCGGGAGATCTATCCGATAATCAATATTTAGGTGCAAGCACGTTTTACACATGTTTACCTATCAACTTGTTACTGAATGTGTCGATCCAAATTCGGCGCCATTCCACATTGCCTTGCTCACAACTGAACATCTTAGTCAACTGATTTCTTTGTTCATATTGTTTGGGTTGTTACCAGAATCGTTTGTTCCAACCCGGTTTTTTCAAGTGTTGCACTCCGGTGGGTTGTACACATTCGTTTGTCCGTTCTGATTAACCAATGATTATCATCCAGAACAATCAGCTATTTTTCTCGTTTGCAACTAATTTGTTAATGTGTAGCTTGTTGCCCTTCTGAACATTATTGACGAACAAATCTTTGAGAGAGAGAGTATCTTATTGTCATCTTACTGTATTATTTTTAAACTTACTCACATTCTGTTGATGCACATCGACCATGATCCTAGGCACTTAACAGAAAGTTGTATGATACATTAACTTTTGACAATGTACAATCGTGTGGCGCGAACCCAATAAACCTAACGAGCAAAGTAAGCGACAATGCTGGCCAAGTGTGAAAGATCTCAAATAAATTTCTACGTATATATTGTAACTGACATGATAAAATGTTGGCGTCAGTGCATTCGTGTTTCTCTTGTATACTGACGAATGGGACACATTGACAGGCTGATCACAACAGCTTTGCTTGATTTGTAAACATTGCTTTGGCGCGATTGCTGTTCGTCCGCTCGAGGAGTGGACTCTTGTGTCCACTTGAGGTAAAGTGGGATATAGCTGTAAATGTAATGCGCAAACGTAGGACAACCGTACTAACCGAGGTCATAGTCGAAATGGTGGTAGACTGTCAAGACGTGGCGACAACAAACCAGATACTCTGCAGCTGCACGTACAGTCCATCGTGTCGACTAGTATTGCTGACGAAATTCCACCACTAACGTGCTACGATCACCTGCCTGCATGGTCATCGCGAATGATAAACTTATCTTGGCAGCAATGGGACTGCAGGTATTCGGTATCAACAGTCTTTCTAACGCATCTAAATGTTACATACGGCGTTCAGATCTAAAGGACGACTTGGGGTCACATAATTTGCCCGTCTTTCAGACGGAATTTGCAGTTAATGTCCGTTAAACTACTTTCCCTAATGGAATGCGTTACCGCAACCCGTGACATCTAATTGCACGATGCGTTACCTTCACGAAATTTTTATTAGTTCGATCGAACGTGAGGAGCACCGGAGATCTAAACTGAGCAGATTTAGATGACTGAGGTTAAGGGAGAACGCAAATACCTGCATAATGTCAGGTACGTTTGCTGGCCTCGAGCCAATGCGTATGTATTATGAGGTTAAACTGCCGTATAGGTGAGCGGATCGGGTGCTAGGAAATCATCACAGTTTTCCAATTATAGGTAAGTCAGTATATCTTAGATAAGACTGCGTAAAATATGAACCCGATGCAGAAGTTGATAGACACAGGTCAATTCGTGATCAATGGCTACGGAATCATCTATCATCCTTAGTGGTATGGGGAGAGGTCCGGCGACCATCAGAAATTGACCTGTTCAACAAAACGGAGGAGAATGACAGGTGATACGTTAAGACCACTCACTGCTGGCGTAAGGAAAAGCCAGTGTATGGACGACGTTGAGCACGACGCACGTACATACTAGACATGACTGTGTGCCCCTACGATTGCCGGCGGTTCAGCTCTTTGGACTGACAGTCGGCGGTACGTGACAGTTCTGAAATCGCCTTAAACCGTGTGACTCACTGTAAAATCTAACCAATCATCTAGTTGTCTAGTCGGTGTGATCTGCCGATCCATCTACCTCACTGGTCAACGATCACTTACTTGATCAAATCTACGCAGGCTTACCTCGGCAACAATTTCACACATCCTACTCGTAGATGAACTTAATTACTTTGAGATGAGCTTCGACACAAACAAGGTTCATAGTAAAGTTGCATCGTGGGCCTTTGAGCCCTACGATTTGGTTACGAAATACCACTTAACCTAAAATACCAAATTTTACGAGGTGGAAGTTCTTCCAGGTAAATTCGAGACTATGCTGTATTCTAACTAGCGAAGTGTATGATTAATGACCCGCAAATTATCGCAACTCTCGGTCGTAGTAACCACAAAGACACCCTATTTCAATAAATAGCTAAAGTGCCCCCTGACACGAAAACTCCTGTATCTTTTGAAAAGCGACCTGGATATCTCCTACCAAGGAGCTCAACCATGTGGTGATTTAAAGCCTCGATGTATCGGTCACTCGATGATCACAGGCAGTTTATTGTCATTGGTGTCAATGAGGCTGTCGACAACCATGTTTCGACCAAACAACCTGGACGACTCAGGTGCAAAAGCCCACCCCGGCCTTGCGTAAAATATTTATCGACGGTTAATAAACCGCGTGGAACCTTGTGTTTGCTTTACCCACTTAACCAAGGCGGCAAGAAGACATAAGATGCGAATTCTTCGTTTATTCTCATAAGTCGGGTAAATACAGCATTTAGTCTCACGGGCTTGATGTATGGCGAAAAAACGATGAGATGAACGAACGCCATAATGGCGCAATCTGGGTGGGATAAGTTGTTTCAATGCCACGTAACGCGATTGATTGAGTCAGCATCTTCCGCCAACAGAGATCTATCATCATCATCAACATAGACAGCAATAGAGATCCGGTGCGTGGTGATTAAATGTTCCACATAACCGACTGATGAGAATAAACGAAATGCACATACCTCGCAATGTATGCCTTCTTGGGAAAGTACAGATCAGAGCGGAACACGTAGCAATTACAGAGAACTGAAGAATCATACGAATACTATGCGCTCCGCAATCAAACAACGACTGTGCGGGCCGATAAGCGTTATCAGCCCGATCTGACAAACGGGATGCGCCAATCCAAAAGTGACTTCCGCTACTGCATCCATCACCAAAACCCGTCCACAACTCCTCACTTGTGCCACACAGTTGGGATGGCCGTCTCACATAAAGCCGCCAGCGGTCTTGACAAAATGTATCCGAGTATGTTCGCTGCCAGCGTTGAAGAGTCAGCAAATACGTCCAGTACCAGCGTTACAGATGTCATGATGACGATTACTTTCACAGCAGAGCGTGTACCAAAAAGTATCGACGTTTTGTGAAAATAAGTATCCAGGTTCTCTCTCCCCACCTTAATAAGTATGCCAGAGTTGTCAACGAGACTCTGTGACGATTTTAATTACCACCCCCCCCCCCGAGAAATTAAGCTTCCCAAAGCATGAGAGATACAAACCTTGTCACCTGTATCTAAAGGTGATGATCGCAATGAGCCTGCTAATCGCAGGTCAACTGCACCGTGACCATTTGCTTAAAAGGTCATGGGGAGCTTCACTAACGGCCAGTTACTTGACCAATTCATTCGACTTGTACTGTTGCCCTGTGGACAACACGGATTTCGGAACGGGGTTTCATGTGTTACTAACTCGATGCTCGGAAAAATCGGACATAACAAACCAGGTCATGTGGTTCTTGACTGCTTTTGTGCGGCCTCCGACCTAGTAGACCATTTAACACTCTGAACGAAGCTTCGTAACTACGGTATAAAAAATCCTCTTCTCTTGTGGCTCACCGATCACCTTCAAGCTCGCCAGTTTAATGTTAAAATGGACGGGACTTTCTCAGATTGGTATGTTGCTTTCAGCGGTGTGCCCCAACGTCCCACACAGGGACCCGTACTCACTATCCTGTTGTGTTCGAAACCACAACTTGTCAGTCCCCGCTGCAGGTATATGCTGACGACACTAAAATTAGGCGTACATTGGAAAGTGTGACTGAAAGTGACAGGCGACTACATCATGGGGTCATGAACTGTCGCCTCTCATTCAATACGGCTACACATAAGGTAATGCACCTTCATCATTCGGGCTGCACGGACCTGTTTGAGGCAAAAATGTGAACGTTATCATAAGCAACCATGTTCAACTCGACCCCACTCTAAACCGTGTCCATGCTTTTCGTTATTGTTTCGTGGAGTACATTACCTTTACCAAATTAGGTACACCTTCGATCTACAAAAAAGGTTGCGATATCACGTTTTCAGTCCCACCGAGAAAGATTGAGCAAACCGTGGAGGTTCTCAGTGTGCTAACAGAATCGCAGGGGAGACTTGATTTTGGTGTATAGAATCATCAATCAACCGCAACAGCTAAAGTAACAACCCAATCTGGAATAGCCTATGGGAGTGTCTTACCTGCGTTATCGGTAGTTTTATTCATATGCAAACTTGATGCACATATTCGGGACATCAACTCGAGTATTCTGGTAACGTGATCATCAGATTCATTGCGACGAAAAGAAAATGCCCTCGATACCCCATTGTTAACGATAGTCAGCTATTGTCTGTTGTATTTACAGTGTGATCGTTGTGCTCGATAGGCAGTGATCGCCCAACATTCATCAACTATGCCGGTGCTGTGATAATGGATTCCAGAACACGATGATAAAAGATAGGTCATATAATTGAATATATGAGTCTATTCAGTCCATTTACTTCAATATAATATGGACTAAAATACCTATTGGAAAACTTCGAAGTATGTCAGTCACGTACGTATGCAAAAAAGTCTACCTGATCGTTTCGAAGGCGACTGCAAGATTTTAGGCTATAAAATTCTATTTGTCAAAAATAAGGTGGTACGGATGTGAGCGAGTCGGAGACAAGGCGCAACACAGAGCAGCAGCCAAAATTGACCAGCAATTATCAAACTATGTCAACATGTAGCGATTGGAAATGAAAGCAAATCAATATGGCAGTCATGCAGAAAAGTTGACTCCGTATCACATCAGAAATGAGTCAATATAAAACAGCACAATAACTAACACGGCCGCAGATTCACAATCGTGAAAGACAGAGGGAGCAGGTGGAAAGAGGGGTTAGCGAGGGGTGAGTGCAAGACAAAGCAACAGTAGGAGAAGGCAGGAGTGAAAGCCCACGTGAGAAAGAGGAGAAGTGCACAACAGGCGGCCGATTACGGAACATCAAAGTAACGTGGCTTGCACACCGTTGTCATTCTTCGCAGATTGATCAGAATCAGTCTGAAACAGAACAGAAATACACTTCAAACGAATGTTGCTTACTTGCAAGAGAGGAAGGTATTTCCAAAATTTTAAAAATTCATACGGAGTAAGTTTGTTTCCCGTCATTAAGTGCTGTCAAATAAATATCGTTTATGAAAAATGATTTGAGTTGGAACCAAGTAACAAAAAGGTACAGTTTAAACAATGTTAACCAATACATCGATAAAAACGCAGACAAAATTTTGGAAACGATTATGCCAAAAATATAACCCCAGTGAGATCGTAGAAGTTTTACCCGTCACGGTATGCACAAAGTCTGAAGAAAAATGTTCATATGTGCACAAGAGGAGACTGTGTAATGGAATTCCAAGCACGTATGCCTAGTAGTCGGTACTCTACAGTTCTTGATTGATTACTCTTGATTCGGTAACTCGGACGAAATGAAGTAGCTGCGTTGAAGTCATGAATCGAACCAACAAGACAATGATCTAGGTGGGATCACGCTAACGAATACGTTCAGATAAGCATCTGATTGTGCGATTCAAGTAAGGAGCGCATGAAAATAGCAGTAGAAACAAACATTCGGTTGTTTAACGGCAAATAAAGCGCTGATGTAAAATTAAAACAAATGTGTGGTTTGCCAGAAAATATCCTGTTGACATTATTAACAATAAAGTAAACGCCGTTTTTACTTATACTAGATGTGCTTGGTGAAACCAACTCCATAAAATCAAGGGAAACATAGCGTACGTTAATCCTACAAAGCTCGCTCAACAGTAAGCAAAAACCTCGTATTTCCTGTACACGCTCACCCTACTAACGTATGACCTTCTTAATGTATTACCAGTGTTTACGGAGCAATTTTCTTGTACTGTAAGCTTTCAAAATCGCTACATGAACCACGCACAGCGAAGACTAAATCTTAGCGACCGATTTCTATCAGTGGCATATTCGTTTTTGGTTAACCCTTTTACGAACAAGTTCCTCTGTCCGTCTGAACAACGAAATAAAAAAAAATTGCCGAGTTGCCGGCATGACTTCGTAGCTCAGCATTTGCCGCTAGTCCGAATTCGGCCGCAGTCCAAATTATTCACAATTGAGTATCTTCTGAACTTAACACTTGCAATATAATGGACCTCATTTTTGCATGATTTCATCATACAATGAATGTCCATATATTCTAGAAAAACATGACAACGACTTATCGAAATGGCTTATTTTTTGGCCGCAAGTTTCCTGTAAAGTTTGACACTCTAATGAATCATCCCTGACTGTGCACACTCCGTGTACGTGATTTCCTATTGTGGATAACTGTCTAATTCTCCCGAATGATGTTGAGGTGTACAATTCCGTTTCATGATCATGTCAACAAAATACGGTAAACATTGCTTGTCTTTTTTTCTTCATGTTTTTGGTTTCAGGGCCCATCAGTTCCACAAACAAACATCACAGGAAAGATCCTACAAGTGCACAATAAAATCAGCAAAACAGAACAAAAGGTAATTCAAACATTATGAGGACTTTACAAACAAAACTCAAAAAGGTAAACATAACTAGTCAGGCGATCACGTGCACAAAAGATGAGGATGAAGAAAAATGTAATCACTGTAGGAAGACGCGGGAATCAAGGTGTGTGCAAGTTTACCTTAGCCACTTTTTGCTATCTTTAAGAGTTTGTCCTTTTTTAATTATGTGGAAATGTATGAGGAACAAGTAAACCAATAAACCAAATTCTTAAATATACATCAATCAATACTGAATGTGTTTCGGATAAACTTTTAACAACCTCTATACCAGGACGCGGAATAAAATAAATAAATCATTATCCATAGCAGGTGTTACAGAAGGTAAAACGATGCTCAAAAGGCAGCAGGGAGAGTTATAACATACGAAAAATATGTGACAATATAGAAATACCATTGCTATTAAATGTTGTTTACAAAACTTTATTACGCTTTAAGCAGATCGTGATATCCACTTATAATTTGAGCAATGTGCGAGACTAGTATTGCGAAACCAACAGGCTTTCGAGAAGAATTCCTACCAATTACTGAATCGAAGACTTATTTTTTGAATGAGAACTAAATGAATTGTCCAACATATTAAATTTTATAAATAAACATTTTGAAGTGTTAGAAGTTACTGTTAACAAATATTTTACGATTACTACGCGCGATTGTGCACAAGATCCGACACTGGAGAAAAAGACTGCAAAAATGAAGTAACGAATTGAAAGAACAATGATATAGTGTAACTCCAAACTACTCTGGCTGCATACGGATTATAATGACCACAATGAATAGCAACAAAACGGAAACATCGAGTCTTTACGAACATGAAAAAATTCACATACTTTTATAGGTTTAGACGGCGGTGACTCTCGTTCGTAGAAGAGTATATAGGCTGAGGGCCGATTAACTAAATCCAAGTTTGTCTCCTTGACACTGAAAGAGTCAAATGAGAGAAGAGAAGCTAAAAAGGTGTAAGTGAAGGTAAACTGGCCACAAGTAAGGTTATTCCAGTTCTTTTTCACTTAAGGGTGGCATACTTGATTCTCAAGCACAAACTTTTGCCAGAAGAAAATGAATGAGTTCAGTTGGTGCTTACAAACATCCCAAATTACACGTTAGTTGGTTAAGAGGTTTGGTTGTAAGATGCGTTGAGTTCTCATAGTGAGCACATTCGATTTATAGATCGGTAGAGCTTCCAATAGACAATCGAACAACCTCATCAATGCCATCCAGCTAATTATCAAAATGCGTGATATTGTAGCGAAAAGGTGCCCAATAAAGTACAATCTTTATTGTCCAAAACACTAGTTACCATGCCACACGCGCGCTCGCGATTTTGAATCACAATTCCAGTCCACAACATCCCCAGGTTTCCGTTCACGCGTCGTGTGCACTACTGCATGGTTTACGTGGGTGATCGGCGCCGTCCATCCGGGGGTTTTCCGCCTGCCAATCTTCGTCCGTTGGTCCGATTCCGATGAACGATGACTCGTCCAATCGCTCATGTTGTCCTCCGTCTATCCACCGTGGACTTTGACCGTATTCCACGACCGAGTGGAGATATTCCTGCAAGTGTTGGGATAATCACGTCTCCGATTTGGTCATCCATCCTATTTTGGCTGCCATGTCCCGCCCGTTGGTCCGATCCGATCGAGCGATGAATCATCCGGTCGCCCACGTCGTCCTCCATCCACTTGCTGTAGATTTTTGAACGCACCTCACACCTGCGTTGAGGTATTTCGCCGAGGGTTGGAATACTCGCACCTCCTGCCTGACAGTCCACCACCCTCGTCCCTTCTTTGGTGATCCTGTCGCGATTGTGCCAGAGTGCCAATTGTACACCATTGATCCATCGCTCACGAGGACCTTGGTTGATTTGGAAGCTCGTACTCCTGCAGTTTGTAATAGCAAATGGTCCATTCCATCGCCTTCTAAATTTTCCTGCGCCGGGGCCGGACGTTTCTCGTCGGCTGTAATCTCTCACTTTCACATGGTCTCCGATCCTGAACGGGCGACATTTATGTGTGTTGTGCCTCACGTCATATCTTCGCTTATTTCGGCGTTGTCTTTCTGTTGTCCGTTCAAAAGCACGGTGTTCCAGGTGTTGTCGTTCTTGCGGCAATCATCATCATCATAGACAACAATACATCAGTGGTTCACACTGATGCTTAACTGCCACACAACCAGGAAGAAGAAATAGCAAACCCTGTATAGCAAGAGAGATGGGAAAAAAGGAAGGGGACCTAACCACTAAAAAAGAGCTACGTCTACATTCAAACATACAACATCAAGGCACCTATACCGTGCAAACAAACAACCGAGCTGTAAGTGAAAATAAGGCGTCATCAGCAAGAGACCTTCCTTACGGATTTCACTGCCTCGCGTCATTAAATGCACTCACTTCATAGATAACCCGGCCAAACAATGACAACGTTCACGCCGCCGAGCTCGGTTAGCCATCATGTCACCTAACGTCTCAAGCCACCAACTCTCTGAGTCGCGAGGGCTCCAGCCCGGAAGACGAACCCAATCTACAGTGACCATTCCCCCATAGTGAACGATTTCATTTGTCTACGCCAGGTCATCGTCTGTCTACCTCGCACTTTGCGCCAATCGGCCGCAGCGCCGGTAAACAGTGCTCGGTGTGGCAGACGACTAGGTGGCATCCTTAGTACATGACCTAACCACCTAAGTCTGTGCAAATGTAATCACTGGATAAAAGAACTCGTTTGACAATCAGTGTCAAACACCCGCTTCCTAACCTCCTCGTTACTCACTCGTTGGTGCCACCCAATAAGAGTAGTCGAACGCAGATATCGGTGGTCAAATACCTCAAGACGGTACACATCTTCCATCCTGAGCTGTCAGGTATCTCTGCCGTAAAATAATATAGTTTTCAATGTCACCGAATATACGCGACACTTAGGCCTCTCTGTCGTCAAAGGTGCCTCAGATTAACGAACACCAACCTAGCTTTTAGGAGATACGCGTCTTTGTTTCATTTCTTACAACTACGCTGCAGCCTCCGATGAAACTTCCCAAATATAGAAACCAATCAGCAACCTCCATAAACTCATTAACCAACAATAAACTTACTAAATCACAGCAATCTTGCACAAACACTTTGCACTTTGAGGCACTGAGGCACATTCCGAAATAGCGTGTCCAGCATTGTTTATGCTGCTAGAAAGTTGTCAAACACTAGCACAATGTTGTCAGCAAAATCAAGATCAGTCAGCGTTTCATCAGGTAGGAGATCCACACCGGCATCTTGTGATAGCCGGAGACATTTCTCCATTATTTCGTCCACCACAAAATTAGGCGAAAATGATGAAAGTGGACAGCCTCGACGTACGCCGCTCTCGGTACTGAAACTATCAGACAGTTGACCGTAAACACTAACCTGAGATGAAGTATGGGAATAAAGCCCCGACAGTATGTTCACATACCTGCGTTTGCACGACTCTAAAAGTGCAGACCGATCCACCGAATCGAACGCACCTTTATAGTCGAGAAATACGGCAACTGTTCGCCGGCGGTACATATGACGCTGCTCCCAAATTTGACGAAGGGTAGGAATGTGGTCTATGGATCCCCGGCCACGACGAAACGCCGCCTGTTCTTCTCTAACGTTTAACTCCCGAACTGCAGTGAGTCAGCGAAGTATGATGGACGCCAGAATCCTGGAAATGACTGCGGTCAAACTAATTCCCCTATGGTTTTCGCAAGTGCTCCTGATACCTTTCTTGAATATAGGAACTATTATCGCGTGACCCCAGCATGGAGGGATGGTCTCCGTCGTCCACACAAGTTGAAACAGCTGAGTCAAGTCCCCAACTAACACCTCTCCAACATCTTTAAAAAGTACCGGCACGAGATCATCTAGACTTATTACGATTGAGAGCCGAGATGCAATTGCGAACCACAGTCTCAGTGGGTGGTTCTAAATCTATTGACCAGGGCGTTACATCACAAGTTTGTGGTGGTAGCACGGTAGAAGCAGGAGGCCAGCTAAATCGACCCTCAAAGTGTTCCGTCCGACGCCCTGACCTTCCGAACTTACTATAGATTGGTGTGCCATCTGTCTCGCTGATGGCTTCACTGACAGACGGTTGCCTGGGTCCGGTAGCACGGATCAGCTTAAAGAGTTTACCGCTGTTCCCTGAGGCAAAAGCGGTTTCCATTTCCTTAACTTCTTCCACCAACCAAGCCTCAGGATCAGCCTTTAGACTACGTTTCAGCTTCCTACGGATATCTCTTCTAGAATTATTATGTGAACTGCCAGGAGGAACTTTCCGTCTGGCTTCTAACAACTCCATAGATTTCTCTGAAATCCTGTTTGTGAAACATATACTCCTGTGCCGCATGCTACGGTACCTGCTTTCCGAATGGCCTGTGAGATTTGTGTTGAGCAGATATTAGGATCTTCGGAGTGAGTACCACTAAGGCAGCTTTCTAAGCTGGTTTGGTACTTATGCTTTACCGATGGTAAAGCCAATTTCTCAACAACCAGTCGTTGCTGTCGGTGGGGTCGATCATCAGCAAAAGTAAGAACAAAACGACTACATACCAATGCATGATCTGAGTCCAAGTACGTGCTCCAATAAGAACGACAATCTTGAATGGAACCACGCCACCTGTAACAAACAGTTATTTGGTCTGTCTAAGACCAGGCCTGATTCGGAGCAGGCGGGCGCCAAGTATAGCAATGACGTGAACGATGCCTAAAACTGGTGCTGGCTAAAATTAGCTTATGCTCAGCGCACAGCTGTAACAAACGCCCGCCATTATCTGACCGATGTGATGCTATCCCAAACCCTCCACCTAAACGAGATTCGGCCTCAACAAGGCGACCGACCTGAGCATTCATATCTCCCGCCAGAACAATTATATCAGAGCCACGTGTGGACCGAAGGAGAATAGCCGAATCCGAGTAGAACGCGTCTTTCACGCCGAAGTAACTATAGTCAGTAGGAGCGTAAGCGGATATGATGAATAAATTCCTGAAAGTCTTGCGTCTAGAGTTGACCTTAACGGAATCTGCCAAGCAGACGGCACAAAGTCTACTGTTAACAGGAATCCAATCTATCGATGAGGCTGCGGCCGTCGCGCTAAGGACTATACCTACTTCGGCCTGACCTATAACAGCGGCTGTGGAGTCACCCGAAGTGTATAAGTAGTATCAAATAGACAATGCGGGTGATGTTAGTTCCATACGCTGGCTACTATCCTGGATTCTAGTTTCCGAGATACAGCAGACATCGATATGCAACTAATCTAACGTTCGTGCAAAAGTGACCTATTGACCTATCTGTTTTAGAGTGCGAACGTTGAAGGCACCTATATTAATTCGCATTCTAAGCTTAAGCAAGGGGCGAGGGAGACATGAAGGTGAATGGCAAGAGACGGAACTTACCGGCCCAGTGTTACCACGGTTAGCTACGTCTGTTGTATGCAGTAGATAGGGCCACCCAGTTTATACTGCGAGGCGGCCGATGCAGTATAGAATTACTGGTGTTGTGACTATTCATGGCTAAGACACTGTTAGGGCGCCCAGACCTAGACAGGAGAACGATTAGGGTTCTCAACCAAAGCCTTTGGCTCAAAAGCCTACACCACAAGGCAGCGGCACTGGTACGTTTTCCGAAAGAAGATGCCAACCTTCTTCCAACCCCCAACCTGGAGGACCAGGAGACTGGTTTGTTAGCCCTCTACCTATTGGCCTGCCTGGCATGAGTGACTCTATCGGTGTGGTGGCCACACCGTCCAGTTTAGCCCACTGGGTCATCGAGATGCGCAAGCCGTCACACCGCGTCAAGGTCAAGTCTCGTTGTGACAGTCTTGCGGTGATAATTGCTCCCCTCTGTCTCTGGACACGCAGATATCCAACAGAATCCTTGGCTCCCTCCCGTATGTCAGTTCAAATGGGGAACTCTCGGTTGTTGCAAGCTTCGTCGTGCGGTATCCAAACAACATGTCCGGTATTCTTTCTTCCCAGTTATTGTCTCTACTATTCAGTCATTCCTTCATTGTACGATTGAACCGCTCCGTCAGTCCGTTCGTTTGTGGATGGTACGGTGATGTTCTCAGGCACTGAATCCCCCAATTCCTCAGCATCTTCTGAAATTGCCGCCCTTCAAAACACGGGTCCTGGTCCGTGATAACTCTGTGCGGTACTCCAAAGCGAGCCAAGACGATGTTCATGAAAGCGTGTGCCACCGTTCCGCTCGTTTGATCTGCCGTTGGAATGGCTTCCACTCATCGTGTGAAGTGGTCAATCATGACAACTACTCGTTGGGAGCGGACCAAAAATGTCTATACCCCAGATGTGCGCGGCCTTCTCTGTTACAATCGATTGCATGGGCGGTGTTGTCGTCATTGTCTCCCAGTTCTGTTGGCAATTGGGGCAGGCTCGAATGAAGTCAATCACATCTTTCCGCATTGTGGGCCAAAATACCCTTCGCCGCAGTAGATCGTACACGCGTTCTCGTCCCATGTGAACATCTGTGTGTGCCAGTCGAATCACGTTCCTTCTGGTTCACTTGAATAAATGACAGTCTTCGAGGTCGGAGCCCTCGCTGCACCTCCACGTCGACGACAATTTGACCGTTCTTCAAGTGTAGCCGGTCCTAGATCTGTAGCAGTTCGTTCAGTCCCGAAGTCAACGTCTTGGGTTTGGTATCTGCCAGCAGATGTTCACATACTTCGCGTACTTGAGGGTCTTGGGGCTGGTTGTCCAAGATGTCTTTATCGGCAACCCATACTGTGTTCACGGGTATGGCTTCAGATGGCAGCTCACTTAACTGTATCGGTCGCGACAGTGCATCAGGTACCGCATTGTTCGTGCCGTTGACATGTCCGATAGTAAAGTTGAACTCTTGCAGTCGAAGTGCTCAGCGTGCCAGTCGTCCACGTGGATTCTTCGCCGTCTTCAGATAGATTCCCCACTTCTCCAGCGCCCAAACGATAGCTAGGCATTCTTTCTCCGTGGTAGAATACTTTCTCTCTGCTTCCGTCAGTATTCGGCTGGCATACTCAATTGTCCCCGAAAGTTGTGAAAGAACTGTCCCGATTCCGATATCACTTGCGTCAACTGACAGTGTAAATGGCTCATTCGATTTAGGGATCGTCAGGCACCGTCGCATGTTGGCAGCCTCCTGTTTGAGTTCCTTGTACGCCATCTCCAAGTCCTTAGTCCATACAAATTTCCTGTCCTTCCTCAGCAGTTGCAACGGTGGATATGCTTTCTGGGAGAGTCCTGGCGTAAATTTTGAATCGCAACCGACCATCCCGAGGAAACACCTCAGTTGCTGCTTCGACTTTGGTGTTGCAAGGTTCTTGATGGCTGTCAACTTCTCTGACAGTGGTTGGATTTTTCCATTACCAACCGTGTGTCCCAAACAGACGATTGAACTGCAGCCTATTTGGCACTTCTTACTACTCACTTTTAGACCGGCTGCATCGATTTTTCGCAACACTGCTCGAAGTCTGCCTACGTGTTCCGACACTATCTTGGAGAATACAACGATGTCATCTCCGTATACGGTTACTCCCTCCTGACCCCCCAGAATGCAAAGCAAGAGACGTCTGAAGGTCGCTGGAGCATTGCACAAACCAAACGGCATCCTAAGGAACTCGTACTGCTGTCCGTTCACACAAAACGCAGTCTTCGCTCTGTCCTTTCGTGACATTGGTAGTTGGCAGTACCCGGAACGCAAATCAATGAGGGATAGTACTCTAGCTTCATGCAGCTGCTCAAGGATCTCCTTCATCTGAGGCATCTGGAACGCATTTTTGATCGTCACTCGGTTTAACTCTCTGAAGTCGAAACAAAATCGATAGGTTCCATCCGCCTTCAAGGTGACGAAAATGGGCTGCTTGTCCTTTGAATGATTCCTTTCTCCAACATTTCCATTAATTGCCTCTCCACTTCCGGAATCAACTTGAATGGTATTCTCCGGTATACTAGTATGCATTCCTCACTTGGCTGCAAGTCTATCGAGTGTTCCAGCCACGTACACAATCCGTATTGATCATCCGCACCAGTAAACAAGTCAGCAAACTCATTAACACACCGCCGGATTGCTGGGATCCGACACTCTGGCTGATACTTAACTGATACGTTGCCCATTCGGCACTGCTCCTTAGTATCTTCACGATGCAACTTCACGACATCGCCATCTATACGCAACTCGTTTCTCTCTAAGGCTACGCTTACTTTCAATCGACGTAACAGATCGGCGCCCATTACCGTCTCTTCCACATTGTCAATCACCAATGTTGCGTGGCGTAGTCTGACACCACCTATCTGAAGCTCAACGTTCTGAGTCCCCAGTGCATTTGCCGCTGTCCCTCCGACCGTAACTACATGCCAATTACCGGACTTAACGGGCAATCCTGGTACTCTGCCTGTAACCGACGCACCCGCTCCCCTATCTACTATCGCATTCTTTTGTTCCAACAAGCTGTTCGATGTCCGTGATTCCACAAGACTCGGCCATCCGAAAGCTCTCCAGCAACTCCGGCGGCAAACTCTGGATAAGGCGTTCCTTCACCAATCTATCCTTCGTTTTTTATCTGTCTCCGGTAAGCCCAACGTTAACTGCCGTAATAAGTGTTGATATTAAACCAAGGGATCGAGAGAGTCGCAAAATCAGGCATCATAAAACCGATCCATTGCCCGTTGTCGGTCTTGTTCCTTTGTAAACTCCTGAATCAGTGCGGTCCGTATTTCTTGATACGATGTTACATCCTTGGTTTGCTTGCTCAAGGCATACACAGCTTTTGCTCGTCCGGTGAGCAACGTTCCCAATGCCGTCAAAAGTTACGCTTCGCTTTTTAATCTGTTGCACGCTGCAATCGCCTCAAATTCTGACAGCCACTGTTCCACGCCTCCATCCGCAAATTGGCTTGGCCATGGCAACACCATTGGGGGTAGCAAAAGGCGTCCAATAAAGCACAATCTTTGTTGTCCAACACGCTAGTTCACATGCTACGCGCGCGCTCGCGTTTATGAGTCAGAATTCTAGTCCACAACACCCCGAGGTTTCCGCTCACGCGTGGTTTATGTGGGTGATCGACGCCTTCTATCCGGGGGTTTTTCACCTGCCAATCTTCGTCCTTTGGTCTGATTTCGTTGAGTGATGACTCATCCGGTCGCTCGTGTTGTCCTCCTTCTATCCACCATGGACTTTGACCGTATTCCACGACCGAGTGGAGATATTCCTGCAAGTGTTGGAATAATCACGCCTCCGATTTGGTCATCCATCCTATTTTGGCTGCCATGTCTCGCCCGTTGGTCCGATCCGGTCGAGCGATGAATCATCCGGTCGCCCACGTCGTCCTCCATCCGCTTGCTGTGGATTTTTGAACGCACCTCCCCCTGCGTTGAGGTATTCCGCCGAGAGTTGGAATACTCGCACCTCCTGCCTGACAGTCTATCACAATATGTCCTAATTTGTGACCTAACAATACTGTCAGGTAATCTTGACTTGCTTCCGTATGAGATGGTGACAAAAGTGTCACTCTTTAGGAGAATTGGCGATCAGCTTTGTGTACAATGAATGACAATAAAAAAAGAAGACCTAGAACAAGTTTTAAAAGCAATTTAGCCGGCAACTGTCTATAGAGCCACGTTTTAAAGAACTTATGTATACCAGCAGATGTCATCAACATAGACATCTCATGTGGCTTTTAATACGAATTTCTTGAGAAAACTGTTAACTGAGTTCAGTTCAAATACTGTTTCCTACATGCCAGCAAAAAATCTGTCCAGAGAATAAGCTCCACGTAATCTTTCCTAAAGTTCAACAAGTTTAATTGTAAACATGACGAAGGCAATCAAGCCTCATCAGTAAATCTAACAATGTATACTTTTTGCGTTTATGACAGCTTTCTACAATCCTTTAAACAATGATTCTGCAATTCACTTATGCAGTTTGAAACATTGGTTCCCGTCGATGAATGTAAAATCCAGACAACAATACATAACATGTTTTACACAATGACAATTCGACCACATTCCAGTTACTTTCTGAAAGTTACCACACATATTATTATTATTATCATAGCAACAAAACAAAATCAGTCCAGTCATGTCTGAGATAGTCAGTCAGATGACCAAAGTGGAAGCAGCAAGAGGCAGCTGAAGTGCATTTATTGATAAGTAAGACGAACCTGATGTAACATAACACAATTACCGCGAGTCAAGGAAAAGGTCAAAGACACGTCAGCATAAAAGCCATGAACTTCAGCACACTCGCTGATGAAGATATACTGCATTCGAGGGACGGTTGTACAGCCAGTACCATTAAACTACACCTCCTGCAGAACACATATTCAAAGGATTAGAATATCGTCTTCAAAGTATCCTTCAGGACCTGACAGAGTTGGACACTCAACGCTGCGGAAGCTGTCTACGAGTAAATCCTAATATGTGAATTAAGAACCCGCTAGTGACTAACCAATCGCAAAGTTTGTAAGGGTTAGATCGTTGCTTCTTTTTCTCATCTCGTTTTTGCATTCTTTCCTTAACCAGCCTTTATTCAGACCAAATTATCAGTTATGACATTGTAACTGGTGGACTCCTTTTGTTCGCTTTTTCGTCCATTTTGCACTACCACTTTAATCTATGTTAATTGGTACACATTCTTCTATTACCGTTCGATGTGTACTGATCATTCCGTCACTTTTTACTGCTTCCGTCTGATGTGTATGCTTTCCGAGCCAAAACCTACTGTCTCTGGGTTCCTTTTATCCATGTGATTCGCAGCAATTCTATTACACTGCGAGAAACTCAAGCTTCTTATCGATGGACACATTTCTGCTTCAGTTTTGGTCAGTAAAATTGAGTGTCTCAGATGTGACCCCATTTATTTCTCATTTGTCACTTGCTTCCACTATATGATGTGCAAGCTGACTTCACAAAAGTAATCGATGAGATGTTATCGAAATGTTATTGTGCAAAACAGCTTACGTGCTGTCGTTGGCCGATTCCAAGTATATATAGCCTAGGTCATTAGTTGATGTTTTGATACAAAATTGTCAAGTCATCAAAACATTAAACCGGGAATGTCTGATTGGTAATGTAGAACCAGAACCACTGACCCAATTCTTCGCTCACACCAATTACATATGAATGAGGAATGCGGATATCTGATACAATGAAAGAAACTTATAATCCATAAAACACTGTTATACATCGCCAGATTCTCAAGGCCTGTATAAAGTAGTTGTGCTTCTGACCTTGTCATTCGCACAATTCACACGAATTGCTCCCAAACATGTTTCGCGAATGTGGTCACTCGTTAAATGATATTCAGCTCTGGGGTTTTAGGCTTTAACGAGACTTTAAAGTTTATTTTTGTTTCCCTCAAAAAATGACTCCAAAGTTCACATTTTTCGGTGATATCCCAATACATTGCTCGAATATGCCTATTCACAGATTTTATAATGAGACCCTGCTTCATATAATGTACTTCGGGCGTAGATCATGAGATCGTGAATGGCAATGTCGTCGTCTGAAATCAGTTCAAGGTCATCTGGAAAGTGACGTCGACATAATCCGAACAGACAGCAAACTGAATGGTTTTTAGAGTAAAATAATGCAAAGCTAGAATGGACAAATGTTAAATATTTATTTATCAGACAGACTACGATGTGTATGGAGCCCAGTGCAGCAGAAGAAAGCATGATTACCATAAAGACCCGTTTGCGAACAATCTTCTTTTAAATGGCCATAAATTACGCAAGTTTCCAACCGTTTATCATGTACCATCACAAAATCTCAAATGACACCATTTAATATCCACACACAAAAGTAATAACAAGAATTTCGCGAACAACTGCTCAAGTGCGGATAGGTAATCTCTATCTAGCGATATACTATGAAAATGAACGTCACAGATAAATGCAGGGAAATATTTAAATTTCTGCACGGCTTTCGGAACAGACTATACCCACCATTCGTCGTCGAACTCAAACCACTGAGGTTCGTCCGGACGGTCCCCATCAGAATTGGTGACATGACACGCGGCTGTATAATGTCCGAAGCTCAATGCGCCGTCATGATAGACAACCGCGTAGAGCCGATAGATCAGACTGTGGTCGTCCAATGGAAGAGGGTGCCGTTTCTCGTATTCTGTGAAGTTAAGAAATCAACACATTCACTGTCCACTCGGAAAACACACACAAAGCGAAGCAAATGTACTACGAGTAGAGACGATCGATGAGAGTCATGTGAATGGGTAAAACGGTTTTTGGCATAAGCATCCGAAACTTACGCAGTATCATGCCCACTGAACACAACTGATGTTGGTCTCAGTGGAGGGCACGAATCGAGTCATTAAAACGATCTAACCAGTAAAATACAGTTGCAATTCGTACAACATTTCTTAGTGGGTGGTCTACGGGAGAGGCAGAATAAGAGTGCGCGCTACTGCTAATATTGGTTGCAGACAAAAACTTGCTGGACAGTTCACAAACGTGCAAACTAATAGCAATAATAATAATAATAATAATAATAATAATAATAATAATAATAATAATAATAATAATAATAATAATGCGATGAAAGGGGGAGGGTAGAGTGAAGGAAAACAATGTGAGACAAAAGAAGACCGAAAACGTCAGCATACTGCAAAATTATACTGACACAATGATTGAAACCAAAGGAGGCTCGTACATAACCGTCACCATCAGTGGTACGGAGTACATCATTAACGATTCCATTCAAAAAATCTGCATCCAGTGTATACCCGAAAACTAGGTGGCTTATCAAACGACAAGGACTATTGATTGACACGAATAAAATATATATAAGCGACTTTAGTTATTTGCGTCAGACCTACTCGCTATGCTTTTGTTGACAGTGTGTAGTGATAGAACAAATAAACATCAACAGATAATAAAACAAGGACGTGCAGAATAAACAGGCATACGCAATCGATGACCAGTGGGAACGCACTGGGGAGGCAGTCAAGAGAAGTGTGGTTCTTGCCCTCGACGAAAACAAAATAAGATGATTGTGTTACAGCCATTTTCATTTCACTGTACTTTCTCCTAAAATTCTAAAGTAGTGGAAACTCTGCAAGACGAGCGAAATTGCACATATGGCACATCTATTATACACGCACAATTATTAAAATAAGTCGTAGGACTACTCAAACAAACGTGAAAACAGACAAAAATTAAGAAAAAAACAGCAACGATGACGTGTACAGAATAAAAAGGAACAAATAGGGAGTGTGTGAGTTTATCGAATAGCAGGAACCGCCGGAAAGCCAAAGAATATACAAACATCTGGATCAGAAAGAACAATCATAAAACGAATAGATAACTGTGAGAGTTTTAGATGAAAAATCAGCAGGCAACTAGAGCAGATAGAAGAGAAGGTGAATCACATAACAACCCGCCAAGTAGAAGTACACGTAACAAAAGGCTGGTAGAGACGGAGGAAATCTGGAACCGACTAAAATTATTCCGAGGTTCACGTAATGAATAAACATGGAATTCTGAAAGATGGTGTGACCAATGATGCACTGTTGACAGTGATGAAAACGATTTATCGAGTGTTTAGGCGTCGGAAATGTACACTGAAATGGGTTTTTCTTCCGAAAACAGAAGAGCCGTTATTTAGAAAGTAGATGTGAAAAACAGTGCAAAACTAAGAGCAAAAGCAGATTTACCGTGCTTTAATTGAGGCTCGCATATCATAACAGGTTGACCAACTTACCGGACGTTGTGTACTTGCTCATATCCAGCGTCATATCGAAGTCCACATGGACACAATTCTTTTGCCGACGTTCTCCGCTGTGGAAACGAAGGATATCTAGCAAGCAGACAGTTACGAAAATTGCGCTAGAATGAACAGTCGGGTATTTAGGTGTTCGCGGAAATCATTAGTCCAAAATACTGAATACATTGTTACCAACAACCAAAATATATAGTTAATGACTCATGTAATATATTCTCCACATGAATACCGAAGTAACCTATCAGTTTACTCAACAAGAATGCAGATGGGTAACCAGAGAGATTTACGGTAAAGAAAAAACACATTTACACTCAAGGCAACTTTCCCATTCAGGCGAAAACCTCTGGCTTACCCATTTAGATGAGAAGCATAGAACTTCCGTTAAAGTAGAGCCATAATACACGTCCTTGTTCGGATCGAGAGTCAACATTCGGTGTTGTTTCCACCGACGTAACACCTACTATGACGGATTCACCACAATCACCCATGGGCAATTCAGACGTTAGCCCGTCGTTTCGAGAAAAAGTCATGGATATTTTTAAAAAACGGAAACCTGATAACTCCACGACAGAACGGTCCACACAGGCTGGATTTAACAACAACAGATGTTAGGTGCGACCCGATTGGGAAGAATCTGGGCTTCGGTTGAATTCGAACCAGCGACGGGAACAGCATGCCCAAAAGCAGCAAGCGCCCTACCAGCTGAGCTACGAAGCCACGCCAGGAGCCCAGAAGTTTTCACATTTGGACTCAGTTACCCTCCCAATCCACTAAATGACCTAGAGACTTGACTGTCCAACCAGGATACCTCAACAGTTCATGTGGAATCCACCAGAGCTACCGCTGAACAGTGAAACTGTGTTACCTATAAGTATATATATATATATATATATATATATATATATATATATATATATATACTTATAAGTATATATGCCGCGTTTGATTATGCCGTTTCAGTCGCGGGTTCGAATCCAGCCGAAGTTCAAAATTTTCGCAGTTCAGTTGCATCTAAATCATGAAGTCTGCCAGGCTACTTATAAGTAATGGAATTATTACGCAATATTTCAAACAGACAAACGGAAAATACCGAATCATGTGAAATTACAGTGGTGTCCAAACCGACAGAACAGATCGGAGACTACGACACGGAATGAGGGAACAAGTGTCCAAGTGAATAATGTGCACGAAGACGTAACAGACAATGAGAGTAGTAGGTGCGAACCAGAATCCGACCTCCACTATTGCGAGACACGTCAAGGGTAATCAGTGTAAATGAAGTTCTAGAACTGAACTTAGCGCGCTATCATCTGATACTAAAATAACTTAATGATCAATATTAGAAGACGATGAACGCACCTGTTTTCGGAATTGGCATACTGCAGACGACACCAAGATCACCTCGAGAATCGACAACATACTAACGGATTTGTCTAACGGTTCAGCAGGGTCAAACACAACTTCACAAGCATTTGTTACACAGCAACTGGGGAAAGTCTACCAAAACATCAAACGAATCAATATGTCAACAACAAATACCGACTATCAAAAGCTGACCTGGTTCGGCTAGTGTGCACGCTTTACTTGTTTCAATCGGTCTAAATAAAACACAGGACAGTGGAAACATTACTCTTCTAAACGCGTCGGATCAACACATCCAACTGTTTTGCGAGTAAAGCGAGAAACTGTAATTAATTTAGAGAATACCGGAAGTCAGTACAGTTTGACAAGAACAGTACGATAACTGAGATCCAACGCTAGCAAGAAGCGATTAACTCAACAAGAAGATATTTAGTACAAATATGAATTGAACATCATTTAAAGGTAACCGAAGCGTTTGCATAAACCCAGACAGCTTTATGAAAAATAAACACCAGAATCGAGTTTCGCTCGTGTTGAAACTAGTCAGTAGTGTCTATCTATGCAATGTTTGTGACCTGAACTTCGACTACACTCACATGCGGTAACCAAGTCGACCATTGCGCCAACAACCACAGAACAGATATCACATATGAACACTCGGTAACGACTCTGGGGTCTCTTTCCGACAGTGCGGGCTGCGTTACCTTACGATTGTAAAAACCAGCCGCATTCGTATTCGAGTAGTTGACTATCAATATCTGCGTTCGATCGTTCGCATCGGGTGACATTATTACGTACGCGCCGGTGTAGTAACGAAACGGAAATTTGGTAACGAGTTCAGTCCTTAAGTATGCAGACTTAGATTATTAATCCGTATTTAACGTCTGTAGACTAAACGTCTGCCACACTCAGTACTTTTCGCCAACCGACATACCATCACTCATTTGTCAATTAGTGTAGAGCTTTAGTTTAAGGTGGAAGATACAATTATGCAAACGATCCAGCAAATTATCGGACCAATCAACCATCTAAACTAAATTGAACTGTGCACATTAGTTTTCATGTAATGGTGCCGAAAGTTATATAAGCAGAATAGAACGACGCATCGGTGTAGATATAGTTGACCACAACGCATTATGCTCAAACATAGCAGTCAAACACAAAGCCCCCGGGCAGAGAAGAAGCATCCATGGACTTATTTATACAACTGGTTATGAATTTCACGAACGTAGCACCAATGTTCACTTTATACCACTGAAGACGTTAAAAGAAAACAGTACAAATTATCAATCGTTTGATGCTGAAAACCCAATGAAAAACACTATCAAACCACGCTTCCTTCTGACAGCTTGATGGAAACATCTACTTCGACAGAAATAGGCAGATGAATGAGTAAAACAGTGTGGACGATATAAGACACGAGTAAACACAGAAGAGCTGAGGTACTAACAAACGACCCACTGGGACTCAGGCGAGAAAAGCATGGGGTCATGAACAAGAAAAGGATACGAATGACTAACACGTCCGGCAGCCGAGAAATGGTGTTCTGGATCAGGCAAACGGTCTTCTCCTTGCAGTGATCACACCACTGAAATAAGCGACAAAAAAAGAGAAGAGCTTCGAACAAAGTGAGCTGGGCCACGAATAAAATTAATCACATTAACTACCCGGGGCTAGACCTCGGAGTTGTCGAAGAAGAGTGGATCAGTTGAACAATACTTTATCCCGGGACATAAACATGAACGTCAAAGTAATAAGTACAGATATGGATTTGCCAATAGTCCTGAGAAGAGAAGTAAATTGACACCAGAAAAACCATGTAGCCAACAAGCCCATCAACAGGCCAAATACGGAACATTTATACGAAACACTGTTACCAGGGGAAGCGAAAAAAAAGTCCGATTGAAGTCAAACACATGACTGATAAATATGAAAAAAAAATACAGACCATAGTGAGTGATAACACTAAACAATGTTTATATGTATCGATGACGTGTTTGACGTCAATTAGTCTTGTTATTGTTTTTCTTTTCGCTCTGACAACAATGTTGTGTATTTCGCCTGATGATAAATAAACGAAAACGAGCTTGTTCGCTATATCGTTTTTTTTCTGAGGCCCATCCTTAGGATTTTCAACCACTTGAAAGTAGGTTGAATAAAATCCAACAAAATCGGTAACATGTACACCGAAGTAGTTAAGCTATGAACGCATCCATATGTGCGGAAACGATGGTCAAGTTCGTCAAGGTGAAACTTTGTCTTTCACTCCATGCTAGTTAGCTGCAGCTTACTAGCAATAACAAGAAACTCGTGCTACAATTGTGGGAATCTTAAACAGCTGTTCGAAAAACAGAGTTGCCACAAAACTACACTTACATGAAAACATGACGAAAACAGGATCAGTAGATAAATGAATCACCTGATGATGAAACAATTCCAAAACAACATGCTAACATAACGTAGAGAGATAAAGATGTAGCAATCAAAATCTTCGAACTACACAGAAGGTATATAACCACCAAGCATTACAATAATCGTAAATGTTCAGTAATTTTCTTAATTCATTTACGCACCTTTCTGCGAGTGAAATACGAGGCTATTGGTTGTCAACATATAGAAGTGCCATGTCAAATACACACATGTAAGAAGATACCTGGACCTGATACACAAGAGAAAAATTTCAAAACCCTATGGACGTTGATCAAATAACTACTTATAACACTGACGATATGGACGAAAAATGTGTAGCTGACTGGATGAGTATGATCACTGAAAAGAGAAGGCAAATCAGCTCCACAGTTGTAGCAAGTTTACACATCAGCAGGTGTCCATATAAGCACTAGAGTGTGTGGATGATCACAAAGGGTTTTTATCAATCAGCCTCAACCCAAGATCAAGCATATCACAAGAAACTTGTTCCTATTGATGGCAAGCACGAGCACATGTTCCTACCAATGATGGAGTGACACCCTCAAGGTTTCAACAACAAATAACTGTTAACAACATGCAAGGACCTATTCAATGTGTCAAGGACATCCAGAGTTGTCTGTGTAGCATTGTATACCAGAATATGTCCCGTTTGTGTCAAACCATGAAGTGGATCACAAGGGAAGAATGCAGATGTACCGCCTGACAGGAAGTCATTAGCAATAGAATAAATCAAACATCACACGTCACTGGTGACACAAATACATAAAGATACCTAGTCCAAAGACGTCCGATGCGCACCAATGAAGCATTTTGATGACAGCGACAAACAGAATATATGCAGGAAAATCGAGAATGGTCCAAAAGAGAGCGGGAGTAAGCTAAACCTACGAATATATAAACCCGATGAGTGATTTTGTGAATATTTACGGTTGTACGTGGATTTATAGACTGTCAGGACGCCTAGACCTGGACAAGAGAACGACTAGGGTCTTCAACCAAAGGTTTTCGTTCAAGAGCCCGTACCGCAAGGCACTGTACAAAATATAGTACATTTTCAGGAAAAAGGTTACAACTTTTTCCCAACCCAACAACAAGACCAGGAGACTGGTTTGTCAGACCTCTATCTGATGGTCTGCCTGGTATGATTGACTCTGTTTATATGATAAGTACCGTCTAGTTTAGCCCAGTAGGTCATCGAGATGTGCAGGCCGTCACATGGCGTCAAGATCCAGCCTCGCTGTAACGGATATATGGTGGCGCCTTATCGGGTTCAGCTGTTGGTGTTTGGCTGAGTTTCTGTGAAGTAAGTGCACTTGATGGCGTGAGACAATAAAAGCCGTAAGAATGCTGTCTTACTAACGACACCTTATTTTCACTTACAGCTCGGTTGTATGTTCGCAAGGTGTAGACGCCTTGGCGTTGAGTGTTTGAATATAGACGTAGCTGCGTTCATTAGTTAGCCTCACCTTCCCCCTCTGTTTTTTTCCTGGTCAGGGCTTGCTTTTTCTTCATGGTTGTATGGTAGTTAAGCATCAGTGAGAACCAATGATGTACTGTGGTCGACGATAATAAGATAAACCTGATCGAGTGTATCAAAGACGACATTCATAGAAACCGGAAGTCAGTTAGTTTCCTATTTCTCTTGCA
Organism: Paragonimus skrjabini miyazakii; assembly: GCA_014338405.1. Classification (NCBI taxonomy): domain Eukaryota; kingdom Metazoa; phylum Platyhelminthes; class Trematoda; order Plagiorchiida; family Troglotrematidae; genus Paragonimus; species Paragonimus skrjabini miyazakii. The sequence goes on from JTDE01022266.1 coordinate 61,842, forward strand.
ATGCGAACAGACCAGAGAGATTGGTACAGGGTCATTTGCATCAGGCGGTGCGTTATTAATACTTACTATATCACGCCATGTACGCTATGAGCATCCTCACTAGGGCCCAATCAACCATATTTTCCTGACATTCGACCTGCCGAAACCGTATCTGTTTTAATTATATGAGTACATCATGAACGAAAGTGTAAAAGGATAGAATTGATTTACATCGGATGAGTCTCATATAAAAATATACACATGAACGATCTGGAGTGGTCTACGCAATCCTATGCTTTGGAAATAGCCAACAATATGTGGAAGAGACAACAAAACGACTACACAGAGAAAATATATGTAAGCTACCGACAGCGAATGGGTAATTGGACGTATTGTTTTAGTACCGTATAGGATATAAAACAAATCTAGTCCATGAAAATCAGTCACAACGTGGGAAGCAATTCAAAGATCTGTGTTCACCGAGAGGCAACAGATGCCGCAACTGGGCCTCGGGAACTCACCGGTCTATCCGAATCATCCAGTACCTCGGTAGCCATGCATGCTTGCAAACACTGTGATAATGTTACCCGCCGAACAGATGTTTTCACTGTGGAACGTTGTGTCGGCAACAAATTGGAAGGGGAGTATGGCTGGTTGGTTGTGGGCCGGTAGATGGGATTTACGGTTTGTTCCGGATCCCATGGTTGACGGCACGTGGATACATTGGAACTATCAAACAGCTTAACTGCATTTCGGGAAGGCCACGACTGACTACCTGACTGCAACAAAACGAAGCATCAATAAGGCAAAGCATGCAATAAAACATGCAACTAAACAACGAGATAGGTGTGGTGACCTCGTCAAAACACTAGTAAAGCAAACGGAAGAACAGGGATGATATAATGAAGTTGGGCAAAGTCATGTATGATTGATAAGTTGGGTTAAACCGCGGAGGCATGCCCTAATATGATCTTACTTTCACAAGATAATGCCACCCTGCAAAGAATGGTCTTGAAAAAAAATGAAAACACACAGTTTGAGTTTGCTGTGGATGGGGGTAAAATAAACCATGAGGGTAACGAGCTGAATATCACCAAAGTCAGCTCCCGAAACAAACTAACAAAGTAGTTGACCAGTTAATTCATATCAATTCGAAGAACAGATATTTCGATTACAGTGATGAAAGGTAGATTATGGTAAATTACCAGGGAGAAATATTCATTCTCTTTCGTTTGGCAACCGTTACAAGTCAAACATCGTAGTAATGAGTCACTTTTATCGGGAGCCATCTGTCGCTAACCTGCTAGCTCAACGGACGCAGTTACTCTCATTGAACACTCACTTCACTAGATTATCGTGAGTCACTTTAGCGTTCCAAAAACGCCTTGGATGTAGCGTTTTTCACAAGCTCCAGAAGAGACCTCTATCACCAACAGTGCCACAGAAGGCTTGAATATAAAATGTGAAGTCTGGAAAGAGACAGTGTCCACGACAAATCTCTCCTTTGCTGGGTCTTGTCATCACAAACGAAAGTCAATGCGTTGATCAGGTTATTAGTAAGGCTCCCTGAGACCACATTGATCATTCGATTAAGGTCTCTGACTTCCTCCGCTAATGAAAACAGTAAATAGAAAGAGCCGTTCGTCCATAATTTCAACCGAGCCGGCTTTGACAGTATGAGTTATCTCAGGAAGTTTCACGTAGGCGTCAATTCAGCTGCCTTTGACTACCAACATATGAAAGCACGTTACATGAAAACGACTTATCGCACGCTCCACGTCCGTTGGTAATGAGGAATTTCTGCTCTCCGTTCTCCAGAGGAATTTGTCTTCTTCTCCAAGGTCGCTCGCAGCTTTTCGCCAAGTAGAGACAGTTGAATAAGCCGATAAACGCTGATATCAGTCGCAAAATCCGCAATCAGTACAAATCGGAATTCCGTCTCAATCACCTCCAGGAGCAATCAGAAGTGCTCGAAATAGCGCGTCCTAATAAAAGCTCTATGTTTAAATACTTGCGCGACTTTGGTAAGAGTCGAACTTCAGTCGTCCAGTTGCATAAATCCAACGGAAACCAACGTTGTCGCCGAGACATTCAAGTAACATCACAACCCAGACACACTTAGGATAGGTCTACCTTGACGGAAAGTTAAGCAACGTCCTATATTTGGGGAGTTTTCAGTGTACAATGTGGCGATGTTGCTTTCTAGGTCTAACCGTTTTAGCTTAAAGAACACGGACTAGATCCACCCACAAATACTGACAGAAGTGTATTTCGTACTATTCAACCCATTTCGTTTTTTTTCCCGCAACGTTTTTTTCCAAATGAATGGAAAGAAGCTACCAGCATCCATACGTATAAGTCCAGTGATGATGTCAGCTATCGATAAATAAGTCTACTGAGTATTCCGTACAACATCTTAGACGGTCTTCGTACGCAAGCTAATCTAAAGCACCTTCTGGACAATACACTTATCTCTGTAACTCAGCAAGGATTAATGCTAAGCGGGCGTTGTGCAATGAACGCACTGCACTTTACGGATAGCTTGACGGATGCTGAAGATCACGATCCTATGACAAAGGCTATTTTCTTCTATCTCCATAAGACGTCTGACCGGTTACTGCACGTAACATCGAAGGTACCATTCACCAAAGAACATTCCAGTTCATTGTGGCGGAAACTTTAGCGTTAAAAGTGGCTTCTATCGTTCGTCTTTTGCACTAACCTCAACAGATATACGGCATGCAACAGTCCTTGGGCGATTAGTATTTTTAAACGACGCTAGTGAATTGCTGGGGAGAATTTCTGACCACTCTCTCCTGTATGCAGATGACGTGAAAACCTGAAAGTCTCGTAATATCATCACTCTACAGGTTGACCTCAAACCGATATTTATAAAAGTGGTTTATGCATCAACAACCAGTGTATATGCGTGTATCTTGGTGACGATTTCAGTAACATTTTCGCAACCCAGAGTAAGAAAATAGCTGTGTTGCTTTAGTGAGCCATAAAAAAACCCTGAATATACCTATCGTGCAAAACGTCATTCTCATGAAAACGCAGCTGATAAAAACGGACGTGTGATGCTAAAAATATAGTTAAAAAATCGATCCCCTTAGACAACAAAACATGAAACCTAAGGTTTGGTATGGTACCAAGAAACAAGATAAATGCAACAAAACACAAGTGTGGCTCTCCGTGTAAGACTCAATCGAATAAAACCGGTAGGTAGAACAATATGTAATGTCAACATTACATCAAGCAGCGTAAACAATATATCCCAAAATAACGTACGAGTACGATCGAAAATAAATAGACAATAGATAGGACGGACAGCGCACTAAAGATAACCCAGCTGTTACACACAAAGCGAACTGCCGACCGAATAAAAACACAGGATAATAAGCCAATAGGAAACGGGAAATGAATCTACAGGCTGGCAGTATAACCGCAACACAAAATCTTTATGTATCAACCAAAGAACCATTAAACCTAAGATTGTAATTTATGACGGAACCCGTACAGACGTTCAATACAAATAAGAACCAGATAACCCAACGTTAACTGCATAATGCAAACGAAATTGTACGTCAATAAAAATCAATAACCGACTAAACAGAAATAACAGTTTAACAATGTGAGTTGAAGTGTGGAACAAAAAAGGAGAACAAATTAAACTATAACGTATAAACAACCAATGTGGGACCAATAATCACGAGCTAAAACAATAGCAGTGTCCAACAGGCTAATGACGTACAAATCTGATAAATATAACCAACATTGTTCAATGTGCTGGTAGGATCACAAGCAAGGTGATGAGAGAGTTTCAATGTACCCCACAGTCACCAACGTTATTCTTCTACTTCAAGCAATACAACCTGGTAATAAATAACTCGCAATGAAACGACGGCCAACGTTGCCTGTTTACACTGGTAGCATTACGGACAATGACGAGATCAGGTGATGCGGATATGAGTGAACCGAAAAAACTTCACGTTATCCAGTAACGTAGCTACGTAACGTTCATTACATCAGGTTTGATGAACGCTTGCCTTGCATGCCCGAAAAAAGAGACGCAGTAAACACAGTGACCTGAGGAAATTTTAAAGTAATTGACAGCAGAGTTGGCTAGGGCTGGCTATTGAACACACTCAAGTCAGAACCTTATATATATATATATATATATATATATATA
>JTDE01022266.1:66112-83532 GCA_014338405.1 Paragonimus skrjabini miyazakii
AGTTTTTCAGTTTACAAATGGGACAACTGCATAGCCACTGGGGGACAAAATAGCAAACCGGTGTGTACATCAATTACCAAGGGAACATACTAATGTCTGGAATCTCTTGTTCTACGTATACTTTGGTTTCAAGCACCTTACACCTAAAGCTGAAGGTGATCCATCCGCAACGTGCAATAAACGAGAGAGAAAAACAAGGTCTGACAAGCTATTCAACAGCAGTCGTAAACAGAAGGGTGCAAAACAAAAAAAACGAAGACCCAAAGAAGTTGGAACGAGAGGAACACAAATGGAGTGTAAGGCAAAACCAGCTAGTCCTACAACTCATTCCAACTGGATGGGCTCGTATCGTTGTAGCGGAATATGTTAGCTTGCCATTTACATGCACACAATCACAACCACCAGTCCGTTAATAAATGTGAGTAGGGACTATGAAAAGGGGCATAAACGAGCAACTTACATATTGTGACAAACCGTCATAGAGTAACTTTGGCCTATCACGCACAGGTGGGTGACTTTGTTTGACGGCGTTCGGTGCAACCATAGAGCCTCCGTATCGCACGCTGCTGTTCACCACAGTCTGGTGCTTAGGATCTGCAAAGGTAGATGACTGCAAAATATGAAAATATAACAGTTAGAGAAAGTCGGTTTCTCGACTTGACGAAAATTGCGACTCATATAGAGTTTTACTGAAAAGGAAAATAATCATACAATCGAAAAGCAAAGTTCCTAAGATAAAATACTTGTTTACAAACTAGATTTGGCAGGCAGACACCACATAAGGATTACAGAAAAGATGACCGCTTAAAAAGCTAGTAATTGTCACTAACACAATTGGTACTGGCCCCTCAACGATTAGCATTTTCGCACACAGGTTTAGGGAGAGTCATAAACTGCAGAATTAATGGTTAATAAAATGCAGTAAGAGAGGAAAATATGGAAGAGACGCGGAACAAACGAAACGACGGTAAAAAAAAATCTGTCAGCATAGAAAAGCCAACGGAAACACACAAACGCATGAGCGAAAACTCAACATTTAAAAAGCTAAAAATTCGCTCCCAACTAAGTGATATACATAAGTCTACGATGAAACGCAAACTGCATAACGTAAAGATACTCACATCCGGTATGGGCACACTCAGGTTCCAAACAATTCCATAAGAAAGCGTCTCGGACCAGCATTTCAAACACTTCCGATAAGTTTGTAGTTGGCCCATGAATGTGTCTAATAAAAAAAAGAACAAAAGATGGATCCTGACGGACTGAACGAACTCAGAATCTAGAAGTTTAGTGTCATTCACCATTCAACAGAAACCACACTAGGTAAAAGTATAAAAGACGATAACACGCGATGAAGACGATCGATAGACAAGGGTCGTGTCACACAGAGAGTACCGTACCGCTCCCTAATATTTACTGGTGAGTCTGAAAGAGTGTGTGTCAAATTACACACACGTACATACATATCTATGGGTTGGCCGTATCGAGTGGCCCGTGATAGGGACAGCCGGCGATCCTGGAAGCAGTCAACGTAATAACGGACGATTTACTACATACGAACGTGGGAAGTTAAAAAAACGTTTTCTTCAAAATCAACGGTAGATCGTAGAGAAGAGCCAACAGCCGGACAGGAGCAAACGCATTATTGAATGGGGCACATTGTTATGTCAGAGGGAGTATTTTAGCACAGGTGTGAATGGTTGAGCAACCCTAACCAGGCAGGCCGTACCCGCCAGTTAGGCGTTAAAAGGTCGTGTCACCTCCTGGCTACCTGTTGGTTCCTTCCGACTGTCAACAGTCGCATTGAATAGTGAGCACTATAGCAGACACTTCGTCGGTGTACGCATCACAAGCCACAACCAGAACAGATCGTAGATTAACGCTAACTCAGGTACGGTTACCATCAGCAAATTTACCAGATAAGCACCGACGGATTATCGAACTGTTAACGGGGTGAGATCACTCAACGAAGTCCTGCTGATGGAGAGAACGATGACTAAACAATGGGGTTAACAGAGTAGTCTACACAAATTGGTCACGTCTCTCATTTCTAGAGTAAAACCGAATGACCACATGTATTATATACCTTTCCTAAGTCGAAAGTCGTATGTCTCTGGGGCGTCACAGATGTCAAGCATTAGTAAATACAGTACGCACTTTCGCCATCTTCATAGATACTTGAGGTTGCAGTACAGTAAGCTGAGAAAACAGTACACATACAGGTGAGACCGTCAATAGCTTCAAGTTGCCTACCAGTGGCAAAAAAAGATAGGACCATGACCAACCCATCCACATAACAAAAGTTTACCCGTTGAGAGTGTAAACTACGTATCCCACAGACCAGCCGATTCACCGTGGTCTGCAAACAGAGTAATACCATCTACATTTCCAGTATCGGACAACCAAAAGAACCATCATTCCGAGATCTTTAAAACCCCAAATGCGCCTTGTAGAGTAGTATCTCTCACGTAGCTGTACAACGTTTGTATCAAACGCCATATGCCAGGTAGACAGCTCGAAAGCGTTGCCCATAAATGCGCATTCGATAATCACAGTCGACGTGCAATCATTACAACAAATAAACCAATTCTGAAATAACACTCTTACGAAAGAGGAAGCTCCAAAAAATATGACGGGTTACAGAACCACAAAGCAGCCTTTGTGTCCAAAGGTGCTAAGACTGTTTGATTAAGAAACAGAGAACTAAGACTTTAACGAACATCAAAAAGTGAAGATGAGACAGATTCACATGTAGTCAGTTCAGTTCACTGGTTCTCTTTGCATTTCAGAAGGAGATGCACGAAACATTTAGATGTAATAAATACAGTGATAATACGCCTGGAGTTCACTATATTATCTTGGTACATTTTCGGAACATTGACTATTGACCATTGATACTACCTTGACGTGGTGGTCAGCCTTGTCCATATTGCATCGATCTGGAGGGCGTGGGACTTTACTATTACTATGTGAGACAGAACGAAGCAGAGCAATCAGACGAAAAACAGTCGAATCCACAGAGTTATATGTTGCAGTGATGACCGTGTAAGAATACTTAGCCAGCGAGGTACGACCTTCCACAGATACAGCTGAACAACTTACACAGCATGGCACTGTTGCTTTTCGAAGATACTCCAAAACAAAATAGCAACAGCTGACGGTGACAGCAAGCGTATTATCGAATACGGACGAGAAACTTTCGATATAATTCGAAAAACTAACACAGCTTCGAATACAACTACTCCCTCTAGCAGTGATCAGTATTAGACTGTGCTGTCTTATTCACTGCACCCTCGGGCTAATGTCAGACTCTCATTATTAAGTGAATCAAATTTGTGAATCATTCATTCCGGGCAGGATCGCCCCAGGAAATGCGCGTTAACGATCTCCACATCTCCTCAATAATGACAACTGGAAATTGTTATAGATCAGCCGTTCTTACACTTTGGTCTCTGGTGACAGTAAAGTTAAATCTCGCGGTCAAGCAGGAATGAGGACATCAAAATTCTACATGGGAGCAGAGCTCACTCAATTTGATTCCAAAGAATAATCTACCTAAATGCCTTCAGTACTAGCAGTTTCCCCAAAGTCTGTCGACACAGACCACAAAGAACGTGTTCACTTGTCCTATCTGCATATGCTCCAACAGGCAGATGCTCAGCGCCTGTCAAGAACACCTTTCACAATGCTCTCATTCATCACCTCGGACAAACCAAACAACTGAATATCACATGCAAATTTTGAAGTAACCAACTCGACTGAGATCACGCAGTTTTTCGTCCCCGCTTTGTTCACAGATCATCTGCTCACAGACAAACAGCACCCAGCGGAACATCGAGAATTCATGATACACGAAACGCGTACAAACGAGCATTGAAAGCTAAGCTGCTCGGGACACGGCAGCATTATAACCATCGTCACATACAGCAGCACATTAGTGAATATCACAAAAACCGAGCTATAAATAAAAGCAAGGTACCATCAGCAAGAAAGCTTCATTACAGCTTTAACTGCCCTAAGTCATTAAGTGCACTCACTTCACAGACAACTCGGCCAAACAACTAAAACTTTCACGCAACTGACTTCGAAAAGCCGCCATCACACATACCCACTCCAGCCATCAACTCTGTGAATTGCGAATAGCCCCAGCCCTGGAGACGAACCCAATCTACAGTAAACAACCATTATATCATCCATCACAAAACTAAACGAAAATGGTGCAAGTGGACAACCTTTACGTATGCCGCTCCCAGTGATGAAACTATCACACAGCTCACCGTAAACCCTAACCTGAGCCGAAGTATGGGAATAAAGTGCCGACAGTCTGTTCACATACTTGGTCAGTACATACCTGCGTTTAAACGACTCTAAAAGTGCAGACCGATCTACCGAATCGAAGGCACCTTTAAAGTCGAGAAATACGGCAACTGTTCGCCGGCGGTACACATGACGCTGCCCCAAAATTTGACGAAGAGTAAAAGTGTGATCTATGCATCCCCGCCCAGAGTGGAACCCTGCCTGATTTTGAATAATATCTGCCTGCCAAGCTGAAGTGAATTGACGGAATATAATAGACGCTAGAACCATAGTAATGACGATGGTTAAGTTAATTTCCCTATGGTTTTCGCAACAGCCCCATACAACTTCCTTGAATATGGGAACTATCAAGGTATCCCAACAGAGAGAGTAACCACCGCCACCTATACAATTTTACCCAACTGGATAGAAGCCACTAGTACTGCTTCGCCATCTGGTTTGAAAAGTGTCGACAGTAAAACATTTGAACCAGTAGCCTCATTACGTTTGACGGCCGAAACGCAATTACCGACCTCAGTTTTAGTGGACAGTTCCAAATTCGTGGCGGTAACACAGCACAAACAGTAGGTCAGTGAAATCGACCTTCGAAGTGTTCCATCAACCTTCTGGAATTACCATGGATGAGTGCGTCAACTGTCTCGGCGACAAGCGGACGTCTAGAACCAATGGCACGGGGAAGCCTGAAGAGTCTACCGATGTCTCCTCAAGTAAAATAGATCTACATTCTCTCAACGTTCTCAACTAGCCGAGTCTCACGATCGTCGACCAGGTTACGCTTCAGCTTCCTACGGATATTCCTCCTAAACCTGCTACCCGGAGGAATGTTCCGTCCGAATTCGAACAACTCTGTGCATTTATCTGACACCTGTTTGTTTAACCCATAGATTACCGTGCTGCATGACATAATACCTGCTTCAAGAATGACTTGTGAGATTTGCGCCCAGCTATGATGAGGACATTCGAGGTGGGAACCGCTAAGCCTGCGCTCGAAATTGATCTGGTACTTCTGCATTAACGACGGCATAGCTAGTTCTCAACAGCCAGGGGTTGTTATCGGTAGGGTTGTTGCTTAGCAAACGTAAGAACAAAACGGCAATGTACCAACACATGATTTGAATCCAAGTATGTGCTCCAATAAGAACAACAGCTATGAATGCAACCCTTCCATCTATAACTAACAGCTATGTAGTGTATGCCGTTACAACGAGACTGAACCTTGAAGCAGTGACGGCTTGCGCATATCAACGACCTGTTGGACTAAACTGGACGATATTGATCATAAAAACAGGGTCAATCCTACAAGGCAGGCCAGTAGGTAGAGGCCTAGCAAACCGCAGTCAACTGGTTCTTCAGCTTTGGCGTTGGAAAATAGGTAGCCATCCTTTTCCGGAAAAACTACTAATTTTGGTATACTGCCACCTATCCCTTGCCCAAACACAGGTATTTGAGCATTGAAAGAAGTTCTTCCAACAGCTGAGCTGTGCCCCGAACAGCAGGGCATGATTGGAAGCCTCAGCCCTATCCAAAACTGGTGACAACAGTCAAGGAACGAACGCCGTTAACATGAACAACCAAACAAAAACACTGCGATATAGTGTTAACTGGATAAATTATCAGCAGCCTCGACCTGTCCATTACCAACAGGTTTAGTAGCAGTTGTTAGGCTCAGCAATTACTCGACCGATTATCATGCTCCAAGTCAACATAGATCAGCTGAAAGTCATCATCTAATGTTCAACTCATCAGCTTGTGTTCGACAGCCAGTGATGTGTACTTATTAATTTGCCTGAGTGGTGAGATTTCATACAGTGATTCTACTGCAAGGTAATTATTTGATAGGGTACCCCCCATAACATTATGTGTGGTTGAGCAATACTGTGACCAAATTAAATCTTATGGTCGCTCGTACGACCGAATCGCTTACAATTAACCGAACCCACACGTGAAACTGAGTTACGATTAGCTGAATGACCAAGCACTGAAAACAAGTCAGGTTCACAACTTTGTTGTATTCACGACTTCAGTGGGTGAATGAATGAGTTGACGACATAGTCATCAGAAAGTTTAGATATCACTAACAGAAGCTTCTTGCATATATATTCCCATTCGTTTAGCCATTTGTGTAAGTCGTCATTACCAGGTCCATACTACAACACGATAACCACAGATTCAGTGATAACAGACAATATGTAAACGTTCGAATGAATGGTGATTCTAGCTATGTCTCATGTGATCACTCACCTTTAACGTAACTGGATTCGCGGCTAACTTCGTTCTCCCATGCCCTGAGGAACAATCGAAAGTAGACAGGTTTGTGGAAAAGGTCGGGTATGCATGGACAATTAACACATCAGTGCCGCCTAAAGTTTCTCCTGATGCGAGGCAAACTGAAAACAAAACATCTATAGATACACAACCAGTTACCTTGAAAGGCGCCACACTCGTTTGGTACATACTAACCGAGGACTCAAGTCGAAAAAACTCAGCAGGTCTCTGAGGTAACTGTTATCCAGCAAGTACAAAAAAAAGTGAGACTACAGAAGACTGAAACACTGCCTGGAATTAAGCGGGTTACGTGAATCTTGCTACCATTGTGCAAAATCTACAGTCTGGCTGATTCGAGTTGGACAATACTGAATTGAAGACTGTGTGCTAATGGTGACGATCCCTCATGACAGACTTAAGTACTTAATGGTCCGCCAAATTAAAGCCTGGAAATCTGTATACGTTCGTTAAAAAATGGACCTCTTTGTTTAAAACCAGGAAAATGAGGAACAGCATACACCTACAAGAAGTTAACTCATTCGGCTGACACAGCCGAGAGTAGCAGGCATCCCTTTCAAAAACTGGTAAACAGTGGACTGTGAGAGAGTGGACTGAGAAAATAATATAATAATTCACTTAAGCCATTACTAACTGCTCAATCAGGATGTATTAATAAATAAGAAGAGAATGTGGAGGGGTAACAGGTTTCCAGAGCGAGAAAGAACGAGTGCACACAACAGCACTTAGAATATTATTGACCGCTATGGTTTACGTGCACCAATCGGCATCCTTCCTAACTCGCAGTGGTGCGAGTTAATCACGTGAATCTCGCATGAGTAGCGTTGCAATCCAACACACCACATCACCCCATTATCTGGCATACATCACCAGACTACAGCGAAAACCTCCAATCAATTAATGGGTATGAAATCGGAAATGAGTTGCACAATGCACACAATGGCATGCTGGTCAATTATTCAACCTTATCCCGGTCGATGGAACCAATCGAATCGCACACGCCCTAAACACTACGACGCGCTGTACAGCTAGGCAACGTATGAGCCAAAATGGCTCGGAAACAAAACTGAGTACCGTATCAACAACGAGCGTGATGGACGAAACACTAACAGCATATCAGTAGGGGTTAAGATCGTCCAGCCTCTCCGCAGGAATTAACTGTGGTGTATGTGTACGGTAGCAACGTAAAAAAGAATAAACATAGTGGTTAAGTGATCAAGAGCTCGAGTACTGTTACACAAAAGTCCACAGTACACGCACGCCGGTTGGAGTAAGCACAGCCACTTGAATCATTGTTGGTTGTCAGTATTTAGCGTGTGTTAACAGCGGACACAGCTCACACGGCATTCATTGGACGCTACTTCATTGCACATATGAATTAAACTCAGTCTAAAGGGCATAAGATGTGTCGAAAGCAGGTAAGCGGGTAACAGAAACACAAACACGCAATTGTACAACGAAACTCGATCAGAGAGAGAGTGCACAGAAACAGATGGATGAATCGTGCTGAGATGGATACACTAAAGGTACGTTAAACAAGGGCTAGGTTGATTACTCGCGTGCGAAAGTGTCATTGTGTTCACGTCCCTTCGCCTCATAAGAACGTCCCGATAAAACTCTTTACTTATCACATTATGCAACGAGTTCAAAACTCTAAACAGGAACGAAAGAATTTGAGAATACGAAGTAATCGATATGTAAAAGAACGCCGGGCAACTGGTTAGACGAAGTTAATTAGCGAGTTGACAATGGGAACATGTGAAGCAGGAGAAACAATGAGTCAGTGTGGCACCGATCAGTCTGCAGGGTGGCTGGGACAACTAGCTCAATAAAAAATGCACGTAACAAGTAGAGCGTCGCCATCCTAAGAAGACGGGCATATTATCAGTTCCCTTCCAGCTGATGAGCAATTTTCAGCACATATCGATATTCAGCCAATTGACACTGAACTACCACACCAAAAAACTGGGCAGAAATTGTGGGCTTACCTTATGGCTGGATGAATATAATCTACCGGTTCCACAAGGGCGTCTGTTAGGGCCGACTTTTGGCACTCCCGTAAAGATATATCCATTAGCATACTGGTGTAAGCGTTCGCCACCTGGCCAGTAATCTTTTTACCTGTTTGCTTCTTCCTCGAACGTAGCCAGCCCGAAAAACCACGACCGCTTTTCTTCCCCAAAGAGGATACGCCCGGTGTGGGACGTTCATTTAGGAACGGTGCAGCTTCGCTTGGCTTCAGGTCGAGGGGCTGAGGAGAAAGACCTACATTCGTTGTGATGGACACATTGCAGCAGTCTAGTTTGCCACCAGATGAATGTTGAATTTCTGAGTGTAAGCTATCCAACAGACAGACAAGAAACTCCAAAGCATCTTGCTGTCTGCGGTTGAGAAGGACGGAAAAACAAGGAATCTGAAACAAAACTGACGACACATAGGTAAACATCTGTGAGTCGACTTGCAATACTGTGACCATGCACCATCAGTGTAGACAGTAATCAAACGGGAACCACAAAGAGAGACTAAATTAGGGCAGTCGGAGACAACAGACAGTTAATTTTTCGCCACGATCGAAAGTGATCCTAAATGGTGACCAGCGGGGTCGCGCAGTCCCTTAATATTATAGAAAAAAGTACAATAGAGATTTCAATAATTCGTTTATATGTCAAACCATTCAACCGTTGGATGTAGCAGGCGTTTTACGGGCCTGGAAACAAACAGCTTACACTGCTTAAAGTGTACATACTAGTATTTATGTTGTCCATCATGAAATAAGATTCCGCGCCATGTGGTTGCACGGATGAACTCTGCGCTCAAATGCAAAGTCAAACAAAGTGAGTGCTATTCATAGGCGGTCTACCGCAATGAGTTAATTGTGATCAATCAACAAAGACAAAGAAAAATACAAGAAATGTTGAATACGGCGATCACACATGCGATGAGCGAAGTTCATCAAGTAGTATAAAACAAGGCCTATGGAACCGGTAATTATAAGGAGAGCAATCTTAAGATCAACTTAGTGGTTATGGCTCACCAGATGTGAAGCTATCGCACTAAAGATTGTTCTATCAATTTCAGTGCCAAGACGGATGATGCTTCTTTACCAGTTCAACAAACACACAGTCGTACGATCTATACGCTCCGCTACACACCGGCATGAAACTGAGTACACAAGCACCGAATGTTTGTGGACAAGTGTTTTGACTTTCAAAATCAGGCTGATCATTATCTCAGTAGTGAACGCGTTCATAACGTGGCTGCACTGACTGACCGATTCAGCTGTTAATTAACCCTTGGATGAAAACCGTGACAACAACAGTTTCTCATCGGCAGAAAGAGTGGACTGAAAGTACACCAGAGTAACCTTCAAGTGTTTTATCAACAAAATTAAAAAGGTTGTAGAAAAGCGTGAGTTAAGTGAGTATTTTGTTGATGATGAGCAACGCAAAACAGAAGAGACATGGTGGACAAAACTTGTAACTCAGGTTGTAGTTCTGGGTTAGCAGTCACATTTACCGATCGAAATGGGAACTGGCTAAATTCCTGAAAAACCCTTCGAACGTGCTGGTTGTCAAAAATATGTCAAGAGTAGCAAACTGTCTTCATTCGTTGTAGTCGTTTATAAGTGAAACTGAGCTATGTGCACTACGGTTACGGTGTTCGACGTTAACAAGCAATCGTCACGGTTCTCATTGGAAGGGTTGAGAAGAACATAAGGTTACGAGCAAGTTTTAATACTCAACGTTTCAGTCATTCCGAGTGACCTGCCTTAGAAGCGTTGTTTGGAGTACTGTCATGGTACTTCCGAATTCCTTTGAAATCTATCAAACACTGTCCTTTCAGTTCCCAGCATTCACACTATTTGTCAGACAAGTTCAATGATAACCTACCTCAATCTGAAATGTTTCCCTCAAACGAACTAAGCTTCAGCAATATTAGACAACCTTCCAACTTGAGAAACTAATGAAGTAAAACCTCCAGATGAAGGCCTTTTCACTGAACATACAATGAAGTCATCACGTTAAAATTATGATCGGCTAGCAAAGTTGAAAACTCGTTGGAAGACAGAAGGAACACACCTAACAGTGTGCACATGTATACTTAAATCGGTCAACCTTCTTACGTCTCGAACTTTCCATTAGCATCAAACATCACGTTTAATCTGCTCGGATACGTCCATACACTGTTAACATGCAAAAAGTGATTTAAAAATAAAACTTATGAAAACGCCCCCAGTCTTAAAAAGTACATCTAATTCAACGGATGACCTAGTATGAATCCTAGTAAGGGTAACATTGAAGGTACACTGCCTGAGCTTTCGCATGTGGTTATTCAAACGTTCACCTGCATCATCTGATTCCAAGAGAAGTCGAATATATGTATATGCAAAAGCATCATGGGATGTTATTGCTTTGAGAAGCGGATCTGTCTGATTGTTAATCAACGGCAGATCATGGAACAATTCTCGCTTGATTCCAAGGCACAATAATGCGTGCTAGCCAAATTAGAAGTTCCCTTCTTTCCGCACTAACAACGAATGTCACGACTCACACGCTGACAAGCACTGTGCCGTATGTTTGGTGTACAACGTGATGTAATAACAGCCCCATTTGAAATTACCTATCAGTCATACCCTTCAGTCCAGCCAACGCCGCAGACATGAAACGTGGGGTTTCGCATCCATAGTGACTAAAAATCATAGCCTAATCCTTCTCAAAAACGATGGAACAGTTTTACTAAAAGAAGCCGATCAAGTTTATTATTTGACAGGGCTTCATATTTCATTCAACGCTGCATATTTCGCGTTGTGGAGGGCGGTCTAAATGACTGAGTAGTGCTTCGTGAGCGATAAGTGCAGTGATTCGCTATGAAGAAGTGCAAAGTATTAAAGCCCAAAGGGGTTTACAGATCGTGTTACCAAGTCAGACAACTTGTGTCCGTCGTCCATTTGTCGCATCCTTCAGTTACCTAAAGTAATATCTATCGACCGGACTTCGGGTTTCAGTTCACAATGAATATATACCACCACTGGCTGCACAAAAACAGGACATGAATGCCGTTGTTCTCATCCTATCTAATTATCTTCATGCTAAGGATAACACTACGTAGTGCGCATCCACGTTCGGACGTGACATCTGTCCTAATACCGTAGCAATTATGCAGTTTACACGGTTGGACAGCATGGCAGTCTGATGCCCCAAAGTTCAAACGTAGTCTCGATTCATTTGTGCCGTCCTGACTAGAGCGTACAGTCCACAGTGAATATAATCACCGATTTGCAAGGTAGCTGTGATCGATTTTGCACTTTATCAAATTGCCATTAAATCTCGTTATCAAGCTTAGCCTGCTGCTGACCTGATTAGAGGGGAGTTGAGGCAGACACAACACAATGCTTTCTTTCGACGTCCACTCGTCTGTGACTCCTGTCACGGCGCACATGCTACTGCTTCCTCTGTTACACACTCAGCAAAGAAATCTGGCTAACCGGTATATTACCTGTATCATGCAAACATTTTGTGCTAAACTGTGCACAACCAATTATCACAACCGAAGCTGTACAAAGCACACGAATAATGCGAACTATCACCGGTGAGTTTCAACTTGTAAATATCCTCAGTGGTCTTACTGAGCTGTTTAACGTATTCCTTTTTAAATAAGCTGCATATACAACAAGTATATAATCCAGTGATAGCTCCCTTTCACTTTTAGTCAATTGGTCTATTTCTCATCCCTTAATCCCCAATAATTTCGCTCTAATGTTCCGTAACTAGCCAATGGACTGCAGCCCACACTCCATTGATTATTAAATTAACTTCAGATCTTCCTCTGTCACACGTCTTAACGTCACTTCGCTTCATAACCTTACCAAATTAACTAGTGTGGAAATCGTCGTTAATGAAGTGGGAAAAACGTCCCATTATGCATTCAGCCACAGGACATAACTATATTTTACCTCACCAGTAATCGTCCTACTAGCGCATTCGCTATTCCACCACGATTGTATCATTCTACTACCGGTTGGTTTGTATTTCCTGAATAAGATATTGCACTCACGGTAAGAACACTCGAAATCACTTTCAAACGAAGTAGTACCTCCCGTGTAAACCTGCGTTATTGTTGACCCAGTATACTGGTAAACGGACGAACCAGATAAACACGGCCGGTGCGTCCCTAGCATATGGACTGAAGAAAAGCCTTCCATGTCAAGGCTAAATGAAAAATACGCAGGGTTCCCCCAACGGATAAACAGTTACAGATGATAAGTAGTAGAATTGCTAGGGAGTGGTGGATCCACGGTTGTCGTTCTAGTTCCCTATAAAGTGTTATATCGGCACTTTAACTGTACTACGACACGAGACATGTTGCACCACTAGGAGAGGAGGTCAGCTGTCTCAATGGGACTGCATGGGCTCCCAGATAACGTGCTGTTCGTCTAACGTGCTATCCGTATAGTGCTAAGATATACGTTTTCTCGCGAAAATTCCCATTGAATCATAGAAGAGTAGACGTGACGAACAATTGTTTTCGATAATTCATTATATAGATTCAGCAAAATCAAAAACAGTGTGTAAACAAGACAGAGGTTTAGTAGAATATCATTGGATCAAGCAGAACGTTACAAAATATCCAGGCCTCCATAGGTCAGTCATTTAGAGAGCAAATCACCAGTGTTAACGATGGGTGGTTTGGAGTTCCACCCACCGTTATGTCACAAAGTTATCGGTTGCAGTTTGGGTGGGCATACTGACTGATCGTGTGATCTTTGGCCACGGCAACTGCAGGGCTTGCACGAATTTTTTGTGTGAACACAAAATCGGATTGCGTAATCGAATGGCGATCGATTCAGCAGTAGCCAACATTCGTTGTCTGACCAGTTTTGGGTGGTTTATCGGGACTTTGTAGACAACACGGAACGCCTGAGTGGGGTCAACCCGGTGATCCGTATCTTCCAGATGTGCGACGAATGCACTGTTGATGGATTTGGTTGAACCTGTTCCGAGCCACGCTGGATAGTGTTCTTTGATCCGTTTTGACAAACGCCTCGTCGTGCGACCTACATATTCTGCTGTACAACAGCAGGAAAATGAGTATACAACCATGGAATGGTCGAGGACAGGAAGTTTGTCTTTCAAGCTCAGTCAGCAAGGGGGATGTGGTGAACCAACTGCGCAGCGTTGCCGCCGGAAATGTGCGTCTAAGAGTCTGATAAAGTCGACGGTTTAGTGTCTCTGTTGCAATATCATTCTAGAAAGGGAGACGGATGAAAATAGCCTTCTTTTCTACCGTGGTAATCTGACTCCGTGGCTTAGACGCGATCATATTCCAGGTCATGAAACGATCCGGGTAGCCATTTTCTCGCGACACGTTGGCGGTCTATTGTGTCTGTCGAGCAAATTTTCATTACTCTACTAGTCAGGCAGCGAACGAGATTTCGTTTTTGTTTTAAGGGCACGAAACTATTGAAATTTGTATATTGCCCAGTCCAATTCGCTCTACGTCAAACGGAGTGTTGTAAACTACCATCTGGGCGCCTATTCAGATTCAAATCTGGAAAATGAAACGAGTTTTCTGATTCCGTTTCAGAAGTAAACGTGATGGCAGGGTGCGCCTGGTTGAATGAGTGGACGACACCTAGTAGGTCATGCTCGGACTTCAGTAGAACGAAGATATCGTCTACGTATCGTCGGTAGGAGCACAAATTGCTAATGGACTGGCTCAGTTGTTGACGTTCAAGTTTGCCCATGAAAATATCGGCTAGAAATGGGCCCAATGGGGACCCCATTACTACCCCATCAGTCTGACGATAGAGTTCGTTGTTAAATTTAAACTGAACGTTGTGAGTAAATCGTAGAAACAGTTCTATTAACATGGGTGTCGGTATGCTGAACTGAGAGTTCGATTGGTCGATATGTTCACAAATGAAATTGACAGTCACAAGCAAAGGGACATTTGTAAATAGCGAGCAGACGTCTAGCGAACACATGTACTGACAATGCGCATTAAAATTCTCTACGTCATTAACAAAATCGAACGTGTGTCGTAGGCTGTGTGGACATAGTTTCCTGCGAATAGGTTCAAGTTTTTGATTTTGCTGAATCCATATATTTGTATTGATCTGATGATGAATTATCGAAAACAATTGTTCGTCACGTCTACTCTTCTATATACGTTTTCATCTACGTGGAATAACGCCCGAGGAAAATGGATCAATCACCGACTGCAGTAGATACAAAAAGGATACCAGGTATCCTGAATGGTTACACCCCGGCTGCCGATAACAATAATCAGGTGTCACAACAGACCTGTTGGCTTTGGACTCTCTGGCTTTCAATACTAAAACGTCAACAAACCGTGCTGTTTCTGTTGCGACTTCAGTGAGAAACCTGGACAAATGGTATATATCCGAAGGACATATGAACCGAACTACTACAGTTCAGCGGTCCATAATGAACTGCGAATCCGTGTGTCGTCAAACTGCCATGTACATCGGGCTTCTACTGAATCAAAGAATCAGGGTGACAATTAAAAATCAATGAGATCCATTGATGTATTGTTGCTTATGATGATACTGATGAAGGACTCAAGGTACAATCCATAGAACCGACAAAAATCCTTTAACCTGAGTAACTATGAGACATGGCGCCCCCACGGCCCACGTGAATTACGAAATTTGACTAGTATGCTTCCAGTGGCTCTTTCAACGAAGTGTCAACGGCCGAATTCGTTCTTACGTCATATTCTACCGCATTAAATCAAACTACCTCGCTTTACGCTCGTTTCATAACAGATTCTTTATTTAATGACCCCCAATTCTTTTTTAGGGCCTCTGTTAGGGCGCCCACCCTGTTGCCATCCCAAGGCGTCTCCGTCGTGAGAAAGAAAAAAAAACGATTGACTCAGTCTTACTTAGCGGAACTGTTCAAATCGGTTGAGACTTTTTATACCGCTATGCACATTTGCGATCCAAACTTTTTTTTCCGGCAACTGTTCTCTTTGAGATCTTGGGAATGTGTGGTCATAACGCGCCCTATAAATACTTTACTGTTGTCGCCTTAGCCGCACACGTTTTAGGGCGGAACAAAGCGCTTTTTTTTCGTACGCGTCTTTTGGTTTGTCTTGGGAGCGAATACGGGGACAGTCGCGGTATTATTCGGGACCGAGTTTTCCGTGTGAATTATTACCGGGACAATAATCCGATTTTATCGAGCGCACCACTATGCCAAGATCGAACCAGTGTATCGTTTAGGAGGGTCTACAACAGCCTCGTTTGCTGTTTTCGACGGAAGTCACTACCAGAAGGATAGTGCGCCAAACACTAACATGATATATTCACTCTGTCAACAGAAATCACTGACTGGCTGCGGACAGAACTCAAAATTGTCAAGGTCAATGTTCGAACACTTATGCGGACAGGTTAACACTCAGTTTCTGCGAATACATCAGAGACTGAGAGCATCGACATCCGTTGTACTGCTGGAACACCGCTTCAAGATTTCACCAAGATGCAACAGCCTCAATCTCCGATGGTTGTTCCAACAGGTGTGAACAGCATGAATTTGCCTGGGGACTTCACGGTTCAAACCAATGACCAGCCCAATATTCGAATTGCTCTAATCGCATAATCATAAAAGGCGATGCTTCACTGAATACCCGTCGACGCATCTGAGCTGTCAGACGTTAGAGCATCGAGAAACGCCCATCACAAACATCGTCGTTTGGTTGTGGAGACATACACACTCATTGACTGTAATCTATAGGCAGTCAAAATGGTTTTCATTACCACCTAAGAATCCTTCTGCACATCGCACGGCGCGCGGACATTGAGCCACTGACTAGAGACCCGATAGCTCAAGAAGGTAGGTTAAGTACGAACGTGCGTGACTTGGATAACCAATACTCCTATGGTCCAAGTCGAACAGACAACGATGAACATTTATTGCAGCTCTGTGTTGACAACGATTCGTTTCTGCTACTACTTGGCACCACCTGGTGACCCCTGAGTGGCTATGAGATCACCCGGGCTCCTTGACGCTCGCCGGAATATAATACAATTCGCAAGGCCAATTGCTTGGAAACTCGAGAGCAATTATATGAGGATCGCAAGGCCTGGTGGACAAAAAGCGCCATCGAAATGGAACAAGTCGCTGCAACCGGGAATCCTTGGAAGCTTTTTCATCTCATCTGAAAAACGGGCCCCGAAGTGTACTGCTACCTTGGCGAGGTAGTCGGGCTTGTGTACTGTTTTGATCCGGCAGGCTATACTGACTAGGACAACGGTCCTTCTAGGTGCAACCTTGTCAGACGAGCCAAAGGGGAACAGTCAGACAAAAAGCAGTTACACTCATAGGATTGTATGTCACACCATTGACCGCGTAGGAGTGCTTAGGTAGTGAGGCACGAACCATTAGGCATAGAGCAGAACTATTTTTATAGTTGCTGCACTGCTGTCTTTCGTATCAGGAAGAAGGGGGTTAGAAAAGGTACCCTCAAACAAAGAGCACTCCGATCGCCCAACGGCTGACCGTGACCGCCGGTGTATTATCCAATACGGTCGAAAAGCATTTGTTACCTCTCAAAAGCCTGATGTATCTTCGAGTACATCCACTGCGCGCAGCGGTGCTCAGAAACAGAAATCATTGTCTAATTCACTGCGCCCTCGGGCTAGGCAAGCCCCTCACTTCCAAGTGAGTCAGACTCTTGAGTCATTGGCTCAGGGTGGGGCCCCCCAAGAAAACCCTGTATCATGTTGTCTCGCAGGTCAGTCTTTTGAGTCAGAGACTCGAGGTGGAGTCCCTCAAGTCAACCCCCTTCCGTGGCAT
>JTDE01022266.1:83632-99414 GCA_014338405.1 Paragonimus skrjabini miyazakii
GTTAGAGACGCTATCCGAGATGGCGATGTGTCGCAGTCAATGACGTACCTGTATCCATACCATCTCTAGTTCTTCCTCTTAGTCTTCTCTCAATAATTTTCAACCTTCTTACTAACGTTTTCTTCCAAAATATTCCACGTCACTGTTGAGGTGAACGGCGGCCCGAGCCACAGCAACTTTTGGTCAGGCTCATGGTTGTTACGATGATGATGATGATGATGACGATGATGATGAGAAACGGGCCGCAGTGTGCGAGGGCGGTGGCGAGCTAATCAATAACCTGTAACGACATTATGGACGCCGGGCTGAACAATTCTAACAAAAGTTCAACTGGTCACCGGCGCCGGTGTGAATGACTTCGGTCACCTGTTGTGCCTGCTGTGTTGGTCTGCTGGAAACAAGCTCCTTGAACACTACAACGCACGTGACCCAGACGAACTCCCACCTGCACTTTTGTAGTTAAGAGTTCCGTCTCGCAGACTCTGGGTCGGTGAAGTCGTTCCATATGAGTGAGGTTTGGTTGACATCATCCCCAGTTTTCAAAAGAGCCCATGCACTTCCTGTTAAAACCAACAGTGAATCGGCCGGATACCTAGCAGACCAAGGTTACATACGGTCATTATATTTCGTGAACTAAGTGAAACGTGCGAACCAGATACCCCAAAGAAGCATGCCCAGTTACACCCTGGTTATTGCTGTACTTATCACACCTTCATACCCCGTCATTCCCAAAGAAAGCTGAGAAACTGTTGATTTTATAGTTAACAGAGGAGGCTGGTTCAGCTGGCAGAGCTGCACTCTGACAGTGTCTATCGAGGAAGGGCGTGTTCGAGAGGTATATCGATAACCTGTGTCGCAGTCAATGGCGGACCTGTATCCACACCATTTCTAATTCTTCCTGTTAGTCTTCTCTCGTTAATTTTCAGCCTCCTCAGTAACGTTTTCTTCTAGGATATTCTACGTCACTGTTGAGGTGAACGGCGGCCCGAGCCACAGTGCCTT
Source organism: Paragonimus skrjabini miyazakii (assembly GCA_014338405.1). Lineage (NCBI taxonomy): Eukaryota > Metazoa > Platyhelminthes > Trematoda > Plagiorchiida > Troglotrematidae > Paragonimus > Paragonimus skrjabini miyazakii. The sequence continues at coordinate 84,635 of JTDE01022266.1, forward strand.
TTGGTCAGGCTCATGGCTGTTTTGATGATGATGATGATGATGAGACCATGGACCGGGTTAGGACTTACGGTAGCGTATAGCCGATTTTCAACATCTCGAGTGAAGTGCGACAAGGCTGCCCAGCCCCTTATCTTTCATTTAAATTTGTAGCAGAATAGAGCCTAGAGTGAGCCACGATAGACTGTGAATATGCCAATGTGGAACTGTTTCCAACCACTCGACTTCGAGATATAGAGCATGCAGATAACATCGCTCTAATGTGTGAAGGCTCACAAGGAATCCAGAACATCTTAGACGGACTACAGACTTCATTTCATCAATAGGGTATGGCCATTGCACCTACTAACCGTAACGTATGGTTGCAAGATTGGCCAGTCGAACGCTTGATAAAATGAAAAATCGCACAGGTAAGGCTCGGATGGCGTTTACCAACTTACGCCATCTGCGGTGTCGACATAATTCCAGTCTTACTGTGAAAAACTGAGTGTACAATGTCAGTACAAGAACGCTACAATTGTACGGCTATGGAACCTGGTCCATCCGCGCGTACAATATTTATAGAGTGTCCGTCTGAAACTGTCGGTGTCTCCGAAGCATTGGCTGCATGGGGTAGGTACAATGATGAAATTCGCCCTCGAGTCTTCGGGGGGAGTGGGACAGGTTTTGTAGACCCATGAGCATGATGATCTCGACTCGTAAGCCTATTGGTTTGGCAGAAATTAACTGACGCAGAGCGTCAGTTATGCTAACCTTACTTTGTATGACAACAATAATTAAAAAGCTGATATATCAACACGCGGAACCGAACACCTATAAAATTGAAACAGAAAGCTTACTCAGAACTTTTGTAGCACGAGTCGCTGCGACCTATTTCGGTCCGGACTCGTTCCACGTCGTCATACAGTTTTCGATGGCTGGCCTTGTCGGCCATGCTCCGAAACAGAACGGCAAGGCCTGAAACAACGTAGAACATTGGGTAGAAGAAATCACAGTTTCCTTCATAAGCAGTTTACATCTTTACAAAGGTGTGATAAGAGGCACAAAAAATATCGGTGTTTACCGTAATGAAATAAAGTGGGGTGTATAAAGACCAACAAAACACATCAAGATTCGTCTCGTTGACGTGTGGGTAGCTGTTTCTTCGAATGCTTTGGATGCGGTCCTTCAAGCGCATCGATTAATTCGGTCCGAACCACTTGGAAATGTCCTGCCCACATGACAATCATGGACCCAGTTACAGCTATGGACGTTATTACGCGCTGTAACATACAAATGGTAGCTAAGATGTTGGAGGATAGCCCCATTCTCATCATTGTATTCCTCGTTTGTGGAATTATAACACAGTACGCAATCCTCCCATACTTTTGTATCATAGAAGTCAGAAGCTGTAACGCGAGTTGTTTGTGACAGAAAACCAAGTAATGTAGCTGGACAAAGGAAAAAACGACCCACAAGCTTGTTGGATAAACTAACAAGAAATTTAATACGCACTGAGAAGCTTCATAAACAGATACAGGAGAATCGTAAGACGTAGCGGTTATGACGCGCTATCCAGATGAACGAGCCGCTGTAACAAGAAACACCTTAAAGGCTCACCAACTGAACGGAGATAGAAAAAACATCGATTACATATGACGGTACCAATCTGCGAGGTAAATATTGGGCTCGCACACAAGTTTCACCTGAGCACGATCGAGCATTCTAAACGGCAGTTCAACTAGTTACCAGTATCATCGGCTACCTATTGTCTTCATTTCAAGGTGGGCGTTTCTCCACCAACCCATATCGATATCTCTCAAGAGATTAGCTTATCGAAAAGCCATAAAGCTCCCGCTTCGAGAGTTCCGAAGATAAAAACGACAAAGCATTGTCATGGAAGTCGTTCTAAGTAAAAGAGAGCTAATCACTATGATCTTCATTTATAAGTCAATAATCTTAATTATACATGCGATTGACACGGGTCATACTTCGAATGACGAGTACGTATTACAGGCAAAGTCAATTGAGCAGTTGAGACAATTCCAGTAACCGAGCCGAATAAGAAGAAATTGAAGAGTAATGTAACATTATGACGAAAGAAATAGTAGAATGGAACAGCAGCCCATTGAATGACTATCTAACTGACTTTCTCGTTAGTCTAAATATAGCCAAGTCATTGAAATAAACAATATCATCTAGTCAAATTCGGCTCTCTTCAACCTTGGTTGACCTACTGGCCGCAATGTCACATGAAGCCTTGTCTCCCGTTTGAACGGTGATGTTTGTTTGCTGTCGAGTGCTATATTAGTAATGCCTCTGCAATCACATTGTCTATGCGATACACGTAGATAACTGTGCCTTTCTGGGCTCGGCTGTTATGTGTGACACCAAGTGAAAATATTGTGATCATTTAAGGGCACAGAATTTAACCGTCACAGGACTTGCGTGAACACCGAAGACACAATACAATAAACCGTGATTTACTTTGCAGAAGTTTCTCCGATGGAGCAGCTTTCTCAGAGTGGCCTGTGCACGCTTTGAATAGAGCCGGTGTGAAACGAAGACATTGAAATATGGCCGACATGTAACACTGCACAAAAAAGATTATAGGAGACAAGGATTTCACGTGGTGATAAAACTAGAGTTCCATAGATGATCGCACAAGATAATCTGTCAACAGGTTGAGCGCTGGTAGGTGCGGATGCACCCGTCGGCATACTACTTGGCCACAGAGTGGAAAACACGGTGTAACAAACAAACGGGAAAATATAGCCGAAGGGTTAACACGACGTTGTCTAATTTGATGAGGAAAAGATAGACAGAAGTTTAAGAGGGAAAGCACGTCAACCAATAAACAAGCAACTAACAGTTTCCAAGGTTTTACTTCAATTCAACAACAAAAATCCGAGCAAGGCGAATCCCACTTAATAACGGCGTTAACGATAGTGCACACAAACCGTCACAGACGAACAGTGATTTCAGGAGGCCCTTCAGACAATACCAGAACTGCAAACTAATGAGGGAAAGGGTAACGCTGGGAAAAAATCATTTACATTTCGGAGATCGATATACATAAACAGGCGATTCAGAGGTGTCAATGTACAACACTAACGAGTAATAACAACTAATGTTATTCGCAGCGAATGCGTCCAAGGTCATAATAAACCTACAAGTGAAAACTGAATTCAGCGATGTTTCGATGACTACGATCAACCGCAGGGATAATACAATGCTCATTGTTTACTGAGTGTTTACCGAATATTTACATTTTACAACACCACCGTTTCCGAAACCAAACTATGTCGGAACATCTAGGCGTACCTAGGTGACAAGCGGTGTCATATGCAGTTCACGGCTTCTAAAAGTTGTGACGTAACCTAATCACGTGACTGCTGTCACGCAAGCGTTGCCCCTAACACAAGTAGTGTATGGGAAATTAAGCAAAAATGACAGCCTCTGGAATAAGATGGGAAGTTATGGATACATTAGTTTCGTGAGCAAACGTAACAATGAACACTATAGCTGGTGTGTGGGCGATGGAAAACGAGAATCCAAGTTTGCACGACAGTGACATACCTAATTGTTCCAAACGCTACAGTTGCTGGAGTAAAAGTCATCATACGTCACACAATTAGCAATCGAGTTGGCATTATCAGAGTTACGACTGGTGAAAGCTGGTAGGTACGACTGCTCCTAAGCAATCGATAACGTTTGGAGAATATCTACTGCATCACTAGCTTTTTGGTGAAACAAATGTAGGTTGTCTCATCCGAAAGGAACAACGAGTACTCACCGTATTACCATGATTGTACAACCCAACATAAGGCTGTAAATGAGGCCGATCAAAATCCGAGGGGAGATCTTGTCGAGATTTCACATCTGGGTTGTTCATTCGAATTACTGTAACGCCAGATTGTGTGTCGGTGTGCTGCTCAGCTCGGCGTTCACAGGTTAAAACTTCCGAACCCTCCTGAGTGGGATGTATTTCTTTTGATGAGCTTGTCAAGCTGGGAAGCTGGGAACAGTTTCCGAGAATGCTGGGTTGTGGTCGTTGATTCGGGACTAATTCCGTCGATAAAGAAGACACATTGCGAATGCTTAACAGGTCGGTCTTGGAAGCAGTTATGATCGAACCTTCGAACGTGTTGACAAGGTTTCCAAATACGCAGGTCTCTTGCAGACTGCCTTTGGAACTGGGACCGCCATGTGTAAGGGAACGCTCGCCATCAAGATCGGAAGGAACGACCGTCGTATTGGTATTACACAGAGGGAACTTAGAACCGGAAGATCTACCACTGCAGTCTCTCGATCCGCTCAACGGTGGGGTTTTCCACTTGATGGGCGAATCACTTCGACTAAACGAGGAGGACTGTTGAAAGCGATCGCATATTCCCAGTCGGGGACCTACTGATACCTCGTCAGCTGACGGGCGACGAGAATGACTTGGTCTCCGACTGTCAGACACGTTAGTCACGGTGCGCTTTGACGTGAACAGCTCTTCGAGACGCTGGAAAACAGGGAAATACATTATAAGACCGAGTATGGTTAATTTAAGGTAATGCAATGTTTTAAACAAATGAATAGGTCAGGCAAAATACATGCGTTCAATGGGGCAAAATTCGAAAGAAAAAAATACATCGATTAAGTCGGGGAAATCTCCAATTCTCCAAGAAATCCGTGTTATTTGCCTTGCAAAAGGCCCAAAACGTTACTGTTTTAAGTAACGTTAACGGTTGGCACGGATATGCGATTCGACCGTTCGCCACTAGTTTTGGGATCTCACCCACATACTCGTCTTCATATTGGGGCATCGCCAGTGTCCAGATTTCTGTCTGGTCCATTTTTCGACCTTGCCTCCCTATCGGTCACAAATCTTACGAATATGAACGAGTTTATGACCATGTTGTCCTCGGACTGAGTGGCATAATAAAGCCGTGTTTCAAAGTCAGTTTTCCACCTGTCTTCATGCGTTAGTCTTGGGTGGTTGGGTTGGCTGAGAACTACTCCAGTTAATCGTGTATACTCCTTCGTCCGCTGTTCCGTTCTTTGTCATGTCGTTAACAGTTGTTCTGTTATCTGTTGTAGTCAACTTACGCTGCCATAGACCGTAGAGCCAGTTACAACAGATTACCTTCCGAATAATGAAACAATCGTTGAAGTGACTTTAGAAAGAACCTCTAAGATTAGCTGAACCTTTGAAACACCCGTCAACACATTTATTCACGAAATTTTAATGCCTCAACCAAAATGCCATTTGATTCAAAAATGTCCCTTCAGCAAGCAGCATTTTTGTATACGCAAAGCTAATCGGATATGTGCATGAGGTGGGTTTTATACATGCTTTTCCCAAAGAGGTTGCTGTCCGATGTTATTACTAACGCCGTCTGGCTCACTAAAAGAGCACACCCAAGTAGGAGAAGTTTATTTGGGATAAAAACAGCTTGACAACAATTGTGGTTGGGACCAGGAATCGCAGAAATTGTTATGTAAGTTGTCAGAATGCTCTCAAATGGAGGGTTGAAACAGCGACTACCAAAGACTGTGAAGGAAGCAAGAACAATTGTGGAAAGATGGCTATATCAGCATGCAAGACAGGCACCCAAATTCATTCCATCGAAGAAAGAATCAAACGATAATCATCAGTAATCAAATACCGCTCAGCAAGTCAATGATTTCTGTGATTTCAACTTGGAGAGAAGTCCTAGTCGAGAGGTCATCGATTGGAGTTAACAGACAGTAACTGTGTCTTCTCTCGAGGCGATCGGGCAACCTAATCATTACTCACAAGCGAAAGTGGTTGAGCGTTCACATATGATAATTCGGTCGTGCCTAATGTGAGGTCAATGGCGAACATGGTTGCCTCATGAACAGCGTGACCGTGGTTCTAGTCCCGGCAGTGGCGAGGATATGCACTAATGACGAGCTCTAATGAGAGCGAAACTCGAGTCTAGTGCTTCTTTTCGAACGGGGGCTGACTGAAAAGTCTATGGGAATGTGACAGCTGCGATCAGTTGTGGGTGATGTTCAATCTACATGAAAATCAAAATCCCCTACTACTCATCGATAATCAATGAGTTAAGGATTATTCAGCAGCCAAGTGTAACCTCACAAACTGTAATAGGTGATAATATTCGTCACTAGTCTGTAAACAATAGTGTTCAATGTCATGCTACAGAAAGTGCTGCCGGAGTCTAGCACTTCTTTTTTGAAAAATGCTAACGTACCTGAATGCGAAAGCTGCAATAACAATAATCATCATCATAGACAGCAACAGATCAGTGGTTCACATTGATGCCTAACTGCCACACAAGCATGAAGAAAAAAGCAAACCCTGTATAGGAAGAGAGAAGGAAAGAAGTAAAAGAGAAGGGGACCTAAGTCAGAATGTACGGTTATGACGAGTAATAACACGTCAAACGACAGGCCTCCAATATTAATGAGTTCACGTAAAAATAAAACACGCAGATTATTCTAAGACTAAGTTCCTTAAAGGCTTAGCCGTGTAAGCTATTATACCAGAAGTTAATACAGTGCGATTTCTCACTGGCGTACATCAACTGCAACAAATAATCATGCTGGATTTAGCGGTTGGCTAAGTGTATGTTGATAGAGCATTCTGCTTCGTTGCTCTGAACGGCCTCGCTAGAACCGTGGTACAGCGAATTAAGTCACACGCTTTGATCTCTGTTTGGTTCGAATGTGACAGATGATGGCTGTCGTCAACCAAGGTTGCAGCGACTGGCAGGCAACTCACGTCTAGTAACCAGCAAACAACGTCATATTCAACTGGCAATGAAAAAGCACAACATTTTTGTTATAACCTCATCTTTTTGAGCACGAACGCGAACAACTGACACAAACAACGGTTAACAAATAACGTAAACAGGAACCCTTCTGACTGGTTCTGAACTCCAAACCACAAAAACCAATGAAAACATCGATACAGCAGAGTCCGGTTTGCAATAAACTTACTAGACGCTTTGAAACATTACATGAAACAGGCATTTACAGACATAGTGTAATATACCTGATAAGAGGGAGAACGAAAGCTTGCCAATAATCTTTAACCAAGAACAAGTAACACTACTACAAAAATGTATCAGTGTCGGGATTAAATTGAGTATTAAAAAAAGTTCAAAGTAAATGGGCGGAGAACTCGCAAACACTCTGTGTCCCCTGGTAACATGAGCACTAGCCAGTTTGTATAGGGTTTGGAGCACCGGGGACGATGCTCGACGAAAAGGGGAGTTGTGTAACGTGCGGATGAAACCAGCAAGCGTGCACGAGTCGAATTTGAATTGCATAACAGGGAGTGTTGTTGTGTTGTTGACGCCGTTTTAGCCTAAGTTTGTGTAAGTCGTGTACATGGCTTACTAGACCTTTGGCTCATTCTTGTTTGTGTTGTTTCCTTTTACAGGACTGTTATTAGAACCCTTACTACGGAAGAACGCTTTCCCCGGTGTCTCCAAGTTGCCCCAAAGTTAGTCCACAAGTGTGAAGGACAACCAGAGTAGAAACGGCCGGCTTGTACGTTACCCTGTAGCCGAATATGTATTTCAGTTCCACGCCGACCCGTATCACAGTAACCGATTGAGATATCAGAATTCCGCTAGCGAACTCGTGTTCTTCGGGTCAGGCTTACCTTAACCAGCAGCGAGTAAGCTAATGTCGCACTGTTAGTCAGCTGTGCGTCAAAGTACGAAGCCGTGCCGCTAACAGTTGTATCGCGCGGTTACGTAGTTGCAGAACAAACTGTGATCAGTGTGTGATTCTTCTCAGTTCTCTGACCTTATTATCATTCCGCATCGTCTTGATCAAAATTGGCATGCGTAATTCTTCCAGTGTCAAGCATATATTGTGCAATGATAACAGCAAATTGAAACACTCGCGATAGCTTTCATCACATAGCTGACCTGATCATAAGGTATTCCGGAACATCTGAAAGGTATGCTGTATTTCGGGGTTTGTATGAGAGTTATTTTGGGTTTACTACTTTCCTAGTATGACTTCCATGAAAATAATAGACCGTTCAAAATGACGCCTAAGAAAATGGCGTTTAATGGAGCTACAGCAGAGGGGAGGCTCAAGGTGAAGTTAGCCCAGAAAGATGACCAAACGCAATGACTATGATCCAGCAACCTAAAATTATTAGTGATCCAAAAAGTCATAGATCATTTGTTGGCATTTTGGCCGCGTGCTGCGAACTCTGTACGTTTGAAAGCACAAGCGCAAACAAGATAATTATAGGGAACAAAAATCAGTAATGCATCCATCGACTGTAATAAGAATATAAGATTCCATTCCAAGAATGTGCATTTTAATGGAAACCCAATAGTCGTTGTGAGTTGGCTGAAGAGCCACATGGGTGCTGAATTGTTGACAGCTTAGAAGTAATGTAAGGTAGCCCAAGTTGGACACCTACCACTTGGAACCCATTCCAGTTGTTCAGGACAATTAGGAGTACTACTACGTGTTCCTACGCTAAGATACAACTTTCAGCAAACTGGGTCAAACCTAAAACAATGCAACCGGTCACTTGACAGATGTACAAAGGAACTCTTCCACTTTTAACACCGGTCATAGAAAATATTAAAAACGCACAGGAGGAAGCAGTGAACGAGCATCCAGAATTGGCTTGCAATTCCCATATTTAACGCTAAATCTCTGTCACATACAGAAAAATCGTTATCGCGTTAGACATCGGGGATGTAACAAACACGGACTAGAGAATTGAACGTTAAATAAAAATTACATAGCAAAATTAGTGTTGATATATACAAGAAAGAACAGCAAATTGAACAACGTAAAAAGGAATATGGCGTGCGTCGCATGAACATGTCCCTTATCATCATCATCATCATCATCATCATCATCATCATCATCATCATCATCATCATCATCATCATAGATAGCAATACACCAATGGTTCACACTGATGCTTCACTGTCACTCAACCACGAAGGAAAAAAATCTATATGATAAGAGAGAGAAAAAGAAGCGGATAGGAATGGACTCAACCACTAAAAATAGCTGTAAGTGAAAGTAAGGCGTCATCATTAAGACAGCTTCATTACAGATTTCACTGCCCCGCGTCATTAAGTGTAATCAATTCACAGACAACTCAACAAAACAACGACAACATTCACGCCACTGAGCTCGGTTAGTCGCCATCTCACCTAACGTCTCAAGCCACCGACTCTGTGAGTCGCGAGGGCCCCAGCACGGGAGACAACCCCGATCTACAGTGGCCAACCTCTTCGTGAACGACTTCATTTATCTACACCAGATTAACATCTGTCCACCTCACGTCAGTCGGCCGCAGCATCGGTAGACAGTGCTCGGTGTGGCAAACGACCAACTGGCATCCTCGGTACATGACCTAATCATCTAAGTCTGTGCAAATGTAAGGATTTAATGAAACAATTCGTTCGACAATCACTACCAAATACCCGTCTCCCAATCCCCTCGTTGCTCACTCACTGGCGCCACCCGACACGAGCGATCGAACGCAAAAATCGGCGGTCAACTACCGCAAGACAATTCATGTCTTCTACTCTGAGCGGCCAAGTTTCACTGCTGTAAAGTAACATAGCCTTCACCATCAACTTATATACGCGACCTTTAAACTTCTGAGATATACCTCTCTGTCGACAAAGATGTCCCAGAGTAGCGAACACCGCCCTAGCCTTAGAGATAGGCGCTCCTGTTTCATTTCTTACACCTCCGCTGTCACCGCTAATGCAGCTTCCCAAGTGTAGAAACCAGTCAACAACCTCTATGACTTCATTATCTAACATTAAATCGACAAAATCACAGCAACCTTGCACAAACACTTTGCACTTTGAGGTTCCGAAGCACATTCCGAAGTATTGAGCAGAACGCGGAATGGCGTCTAGCATTGTTTGTGCTGCTTGGAAAGTGTCAAACAGCAACACCCTGTCATCAGCATAGTCACCACCAGGTAGAAGGCCCACGCCGACATCTTGTGAGCACCGCAGACGGTCCTCCACTATTTTGTCTATGACGAAATTGAACAAAAATGGTGAAAGTGGACAACCTTGACGTACGCCGCGCATGGTGTTGAAACTGTCAGACAGTTCACCGTAAACACTAACCTGAGCTGAAATATGGGAATAAAGCGCCGACAGTATGTTCAAATAGTTGGTCGGTACACATCTGCGTTTAAGCGACTCTAAAAGTGTAGATCGATCCACCGAACCGAACTCACCTTTATGGTCCAGAAATATAGCAATTGTTGGCCGGCGGTATACATGACACCACTCCAGAATTTGACGGAGGGTAAAAATTCTATCTATACATCCTCGCCCAGGGCGAAGCCCAGCCTGCTCTTCCTTAATGTTTACCTCGCGAACTGCAGTGAGTCGACGAGGTCTAATGGATGCCAGAACCCTTGAAATAACTGGAGTCAAACTGATCCCCCTATGGTTTTCACAAGAGCCCCGGGATCCTTTTTCAAATATGGGAACTATTATGGAGTGACTCCAGCCCGGACGGATGGTCTCCGTCGTCCACACAAGTTGAAACAACTACTAACGCTTTCCCGCCCTCTTTGAAAAGTGCTGGCACGACATCACCTGGACCAGCGGCTTCATTACGTTTGAGAGCCGGAAGGCCATTGCGACCTCCAGTCTCAGTGAGTGGTTCCAAATTTACCGATCAAGGTGCTAACATGTCACTAAACCTAAAAGACGGAGTAAGAGAGCATAACCTGTGATCTTAATGGAAACACACCAATGTACAGTAGTTAGGATCTGTGCTGATAAACTTAAGAAATAATTCATGTGATAGTCGAATAAAATGTGAATTTCATCTTGATTCCGACACAGACCGTCAATCTCGTAGCAGTTCAGTGGTAATGTTACCGATTATCATACGACTGTCGGCTTCAGCGCCGGATATAATGGCTGCCCAGAAAAGCAGACAGTCGACGACTCACACGCCACTTTGTATGTTACATAGTAACGAACACGTGCTGTGAAAAAATGAAACCTACCAGATCAAACAAATCAATGTAATTTATTGTTCAATGCTATTAATATGTAGACAATGCGAACATTCTGAGCTGCTGAAAGATACTTATGGTAAGTGATAACACAGGCAAATTGAGAACCAGCGAGTCCAACGACCACGCCAATAGGAAATGTGTCTATAAGAGCAGCACACGCAAACAACGTGGCTTACGTACACTGGTACTGGCATTAGACGCACGCTGCTTGTGAGAATTCGAGGTCACCGAAAAAACCGAATTCTGACCGTAGGAAACTGATTGCGTGACGGAGTTCAGCGTTGAACAGGATCCTGTGTTCACCGTTTTGACATCTTGCATACCGTTATTTTGCATTTGGAATTAAACAAAATTACCAAAGTCCGTAGGAAAGCAGGTTTATTTTCAATTCCAATAACTGAAAGAAAGAAGACAAAAAGTTATAGCCATTATGGCAATAAACTAGTGACAGACGCTGACGCTTGAATGTCAAACAATTAAGCAAAGTGAATGAACCTTAGTTTAGAAGAAAACGTAGGAGACAGAACACAACTGATAAAAACCTTACTATTTCAAACCCAACATTATAAAGAAAGCTGCATACAACTTACACACAAACAGCCAAGTCAGTGAGGGAAAAACGGTATCTGCAATGCGGCTTCTTTAGCGAAGTTCACGGATGCGTCCTGGCTCCTTACTTTGCCACCTTTGTCTCGTGTGCTATAAGTAATATATTTTTGCCGCGAGTAAACAGTTGCCATCTTGCCTTGGATAATCCATTTAGTTTTAACAGACTTCTATTGCAACTCCCTTCATTTGTCCACTTTCCAATAAAAGAAGTGGACATACACTTCCGTTAAAACAATCCGTTCCATGCAGCACCCATTTTAGGACCTGCACACAATGATCAAGATGGTGTCCAACGCATAGGCACAAACGGTTTTCCTGATGCAACTATTTTCTTTAGCTAGTGAAGCGTCTCATTTGCCCTCGTCACACTGAGTGGAAACCCCAAGGTGCCCCGTAATCTGTTTTCCCGTGTCCCTCATTTCAGTAGTAGGTTCAAAGATTGCTCCGAACCTTCTACTCCCTTAAGTAGTTCCTCAGTTTCGGCGCCATCAGTTGTCTAACTTTAGTAAAATTCACTGTCAATACTAGTTGCGCAAAAGTTACGCATAAGCAGATGTAATAACGGCAATAAAAATGTACATATGATCAACGCAAATAGCAGTGTGCCAAATATAAGTGGATGACAAACTAGATAAACAAGTCTTGGGACTTATCAAAGTCCTGATAGTACCGTAGATATGATTGTTATGGAACACTGGTTGAATAAGTGGAGCTTGCGGGGTGTGACGGGAAAATGAGATGATGTGAAAGTAATCCTGGACTTGTAATTCCTTTGCTGAGTTAAACTGTAAAAGTCTCGGATATAAAAAAAACCTCTGGGTGCGGCCAGGTACCATTTAGCTAGTGTCTCTGAGCCCTGTGTTGTCATTCTTGTTTCAAACTTCTCATTACGTGCACACGTGTAGGAGGGCCTGGTGGCTTTTTGGTTTGACATTGTTCGTGACCAATGACAGTCCCAAACCATAAACCGGATAAGGTGTGCATGTGGAGAGGGAATTCAAGACAGGACGGTACAGACAACAGCTGCGTCGGACGAGTTGCACTTGTCATCCGTGTCGGGCTCACAATGAATGAACACAGATGTTTATCGAGGTCAAATTATCGTTCGAAGTGTAGAGTGAAAGGTCATAAAACGTCGAACCACGTTGAAATGCCAAACACGACGTGTCAAGGCCGTTGTTAATGTAGACATGGACAAAAATGTGTTAGTTATAGGTGTCCGGTCAAAAGGACACCTACAGTTCCCAAACAACAACCCACTGATGAAGTTCGTTGAGGTCTCATTGCATAAGAGACTGTTTTTGATATCTTATGAGCCTCGCTAAATCAGCCAACGTGTAACACGAGCCCTGATGTTTTATGTCAAAGAATTGATGTATACGAGTAATCGATGACGACCCAACGCCAATCTCTACAGAAGGTCATTGGTTATTTATACAATGTACGACTTGTAATCCGCCACCTGCACAGAAATTCCTATTCTGCTTAGGCTCTGGTAGGTATGTTAAAGACATTGAATTCTAGACTTGTGATTCACTCAAGTGAAATACCATATGAAATCTTAGTAGAAGTGTTGGGAAAAGGTACTTTTTCCCAAAATTTCGCATTTTTTGCAAGGAAAATGGATTTCCTCGTTTTCAGGGAACTAGAAAGCTCGCCAGAATTCTGGAACGTCCGAGAACTTGCGCTCGCTTCTGATTGGTCTATTCGGCGACCTAGGTCCAGGGCCACCGCAAACTTATAAATACACTTGCTGTGAATCACCTTTTTGCCTTCGGGCTGAGCAGTAAATAAAGCTCGTTTGAAGGCCGTCTTTTTCTTTACTTATTGGGGGGTTCTATGTTGCGAGAGTTGGGATCCGATCATTGCGCTCTGATTTTCGTACCGTTTTGCTATATCGTAGTGTTCGTTCGTGATAGAGATACTTCTCGCGGTCTTGCGTTTGTTCTTGTCTTTTCTCCATCAGGTGGGGTCGTAACAAGAAGTAACTTTATTCATTAATTCATTCATAGTAATAATCAGCTTGACCAGAAGGTACTGTGGTTCGCGCGACTGCTGATCGCAACAAACATGTTGAGTAACGTTGGAGAAAAATCAGCAAAACAGTAAAATGGACTAAGCAAGCTGGAAATGGTGTAAATGCTGACACCTTATGGATTGCGGCACACTACCATCTTGGACGGCGTTCCTAATCTGATTTGAGTGACCACCGTGATCCCGAATAGACAGGCGATAGACACAACCAGTCTTCATGTTCCGTGACGACGTCACTGTTCGACCACTCTCTCGTTTTAACCAACTATTGGCAGTCGCAGTAAGTAATTTCAGATACAATCAATGTTGGCTTGGCATAAGGACTTAACCACCTTGGACTGTGCAACCCGGCTGGCTGGCCAACTGACTGCGTATCCACAAGATTCCAAAATACGCGCACGCGAACGGCCCTGTTGTTGAAGCGATCATCTCGCTTGATGCGGGCTAAGTGGTCAATGATAGACAAACGCAGCAGGTCAGTTGGTAACTTTGTCATAAACAAGAATTTCTTCTGAACGAATAGGCAAAACAGAACGCACATTAACATTATATACCCCTGCCTAGTAAGAAAACCAGATGCCCTTTCGATACCATGGATAGCACAGATTAGCGAACGCAACACCTGTCCTTGTCATTTTCGTTATCTCTCATTGGTGATATTAGAGGTTAATAAGATAGTGTTATCTATCTAAGTACATGAAAAAGTCGGCAGTCCTAAGCGAAGTAAGTGCAGTATAGAACGTGGGAGTGGGAATATCCCAACCCTGAAGCCGCATCTCGCACTTTGAACCTGAAAGGCGCACTCTACACAAACCGACTCAGTTTATCACGTTGTTCAACATGGTCTGTGCAAATTCCGTTAGTGTCTATTTTCGTTTTTCCCTCTACCCATTGGACCAAAGTTTTCTTACCAATGGTAGCATACTTGATTCATTGACTTCATGACGTTATTTTATCGTCACCTGACATGACGTGTACGGTGACTATCTTCCTAGAATTAACCAGCTTGAATATATATTCATTCTTATCCACGATAACATTCGCTTGGTATTTGTCATATATTATTTCTACATCATATTGTCCTCTCCCCTATCATACTGATCCCTCCATATATTATCCTAATCTACTTTTC
>JTDE01022267.1:0-15334 GCA_014338405.1 Paragonimus skrjabini miyazakii
GGATGATCTGCCAACCGGTTTGCCATGGGGCTTGGATCTTGGGATCGAGGCAGGCTTGCCCCAGGCCGCTAATTGCTTTGGGCAGAACCCATCTTTATGCCCGACCATGTGGCATTTCTGGCAGCGATGTTGCCGGAAGGTGCAGAACCTGTGGAAGTGCCACGCACCACAGTAACGGCAAGCAGAAGGAGGCTTGTCGTGGCTGACTTGGCCGGCACTCGTAGGAGACTGGGGCTTGGAAACCATGTGCACCGAACGAAGGGCTCGGTCCGGGTTCTGGATCATCGCGGAGTCACGTTTCAGGTTGATCAGTCCTCCGCATTCGTCGACCATCTTCTCCAGTTTCGTCTCGGGTTGCTGATCGATCATGGTCAGGAGCCGCGTTCGAAGATCAGCGTAGCTGGGAGCCCGGAGACCACAGATGAATACCAAGCATCGGAATTGGTCTTCAGTGGGTGAACCGAGTTTGAACCGACCGCATTCACGATTGACCAAACCAGCGTATGTGACAAAATCGTCATTGTCACGTTTGACCAGTTGGAGACATTGAAACCTGGCGTTGAATAGAGAACAGGTATCCTCGAATGTCTTCTTCAGTTTTTCCACGGTATCCGCGATGCTCAGCGTTCGCTGCTCGGCAGGGAGAATGTAGTTCGAATAACGGACGTGCTCCGCCGGACCAAGTTTCCGGAGAAGCAGGCGCACATTGGTCTGGTCGTCTCGATTGGCCAACTCGACTTTGAAATCGTCTTCGTACCGCTTGTACCACGAATCGAATGATACACCGGCATCAGAATCATACAGGAATTTGTGGATATTCCTGGCTATGTGGTCCACAGGCGGCGGATCAACGGAAGGCGTAGATGACCCCATTGTGGCAAACCGTGTAGTGATGAGCTCCATCAATCGTATTTGCGCCTGCATCATTTGCTTCAATTCTAGATCGGAGGACATGATGAGGCGATGAATCCGAAAACCCCGTCGCCAAATCTGTTATGAATCGCGCGGATTGACAATTGATGACAAATTACTAACGCCCGGCGTTCACTATAACCCGGCTTAGCTACGACGGTTGCACTAACGATTCACGTTATCACGGCCTCTACGACGACGCGCGTACTACCGCAAATGAAGAAGACAAGAAGACAGAGAACCTTCAGCCAAGGGCATATTTGATCTCAACCAAACGTTTGTCCAATACACTGGAAAACTCCACCGTATTTATAATGTTCAAGCGGAGACTCATACAGTGTTAAGAATAAAAAAGCAACATTTTTGGGTTAATTGTGGCATTATCCCAACATCCACCCATATAAACGTGTCGTTTTTCCAATCCAGTATCGAGTTGCCTTGGTCAGTTATGCCTGGCGTGGCTTATTCGAGACCGACCTGGTTGTCAGTTGTGAAATCTGTGATGCTATTATCGTATTAATGCAACTACAACTCTTGGTGAACAACCTTAACTAAACAGTATATAGGGTCATAGTTGTGTTCATTTCTTTCATTGCCAAGGTTGTGTGCAGTAGTGTGATGGCATTGAGCCACGTCTGGAGGTTTAACATTTCATTACGTAGTGATGATTCTGCCAAGACTCGATCTAAACTAAACAAGCCAATGGTACGCCTGCTGAAATAGTTGATGCATGTGAATCGTTAGTATCCACTCAACCTCGAGATGACTGAGCACCACGATCCTCAGATTCTCTGAATTTGACAACGACATGGGCATACTCGGAGTACGGTAGTGAACATGTGGACTACTGTTATAGCGCTGCTTGTTGTAGGGATTGAAGAAGTAGCCCCCAGTTACCGTGCTTTCCATAGATTTTTCTCCGTCTCTGAAAACGGTCAATGTGAGGTAGAGCACCCTATCATTTTTATCACAGAAATCACTGCGACTTTCGTTTACTTTGTGTAGCGTTCGAACCTGTAGCAAGTCTTCTCTGCCATCCCATGGATATATTAGATAATCAGGTGCACAAACCTGTGCTAGACTTTGGTCTGACTTGCTTCTGTTATACATGTTTACCTGGATATCTTCGTACCTTCTAGTTATTAACAAACAAGACGAAAAACAGTTTGCGAATTTATATAACCTATGTTGCTAGTTAGATATCCGTTTGTCGGTTGGTACGTTCAAGTCTGCCTCAGTATTATATTCCACATGGTTTCCATGCGACATTTCTTGTCATAGTTGGTTCCTGTCATAGTTGGTTAAAAATAAATAGCATCTAGGCTTCCTGTCCCCGTTACCGCTTGCAATAATCAAGGCGTTTCGATGATATCTTTTCCAGGTAGCACACCACTTTTAAAGTTGTGTTGTGTACCCGCTTCCGCTGCAGCTGCTGCAACTACCAAGGTATGCCTCTTTCGTTTTGTAACAATTCTGTGAATCAGACTGTTTATGGTCCCTTGGCAGATCAGGACAGAATTTTCACAAATCTATATGGTCGACATGACTGGCGCCTTAAAGGAGCCATGAAGCGAGTAAAGCTATTTGTAACGTCTTTCAGTTATTCTTAGGGTCACTGGTACAAAACTAAAGAGATACTGTTGAAAGGTCCTAACTGGATCATTGAAGAAGTCAAGAAATCTGGGCTCAGAGGTCGCGGGGGAGCTGGCTTCCCATCTGGTATGAAGTGGAGTTTCATGAATAAACCAAGCGATGGCAGGTACGCTCGTATTTGCCGCTGAATAAGACTTGGTAACTGCTTTACAAGTTCATTTCTTTCGTGCAACGAATTAATGATTGTGGATATACTCAATGCCTCGTATTTCAACTATCCATTCATATAACCCTCGTTTCACCCCACACATTTATCCTCTTTTCTGTTCACGTACGTTTCATTCCTACTATGCAATATTATCTGGGAGGGTAAATGCCACCGTTTTTGTTCACTCATGATTCGAACTCACTGTACTCAGAACTGAAAGCCTTGAGTTTAGCGAAGTTGATAGCATGAGCAAACTTGAAACGGTACTTAACCTGGGGAAAGGTGGTGGTCGTTACGTTGAAGCTGCACACTAAAAAAAGCGGTGACTGTTAATATTATGGGGATAATTTTTAGGGTTGCAGAACTTTTTCCGGTTTCCTCTGAAAGTGTGTACTACAGGAGCATTGTTCTTATGAAAAGGAAGGATCACTAATGAGTCACATTGAAACGTATATTCTGGGAACTTTCAAACTCTAAATCTAGACAGAACTAACTAGGGTAACCGAAGTCTGAACTTTCGACGTACAATTGGTGCTCTGTGGTTATTGCTCAACCATGCCGGGGCTGCATATACTCTAATCAGCCATTTATTCGTTTGTAACTGCCATGAACCAGACCAGGAAGTCATGGGGTACGAGCCGTCGTTCACTGCAACGATGACGTGGAATAACCTAGTTGAAGAGAGATATTAAAAAGGATAAAAAGGGACAAGAACGAGGCGAAGGAGGAGCACTAGAGATGTTATGAGCACAGCTACACCCCTAATGGCAGCATTTTGTCATCTTGAGTACCGCCTCTAACCACTTATCCTAGTGATCACGGGGACCCCAACCAAGCAGGCGATATTTACCCACTTTACTAGGCGGAATAGTCTGGGTCTTGAATATTAACAAAACTTTTACTATTAAGATTCCTCGGTTAGAAGAAACAATCACAACGTCGTGTTTTTGCCTTGTTTTTGTAGACCGAAATATTTGGTTGTCAATGCTGATGAAGGTGAACCGGGAACATGCAAAGATCGTGAAATTATGCGTCATGATCCGCACACTTTAGTGGAAGGTTGTGTAGTTGCTGGTCGGGCTATGGGTGCACGTGCAGCCTACATTTATATTCGCGGCGAGTTTTACAATGAGGCTTCGAATATGTATTTGGCAATTCAAGAGGTATGTTTTTCTCAAGGGACCCAGCTTAAGAAACAGGTAAACGTTATTTACGACTATTTGTGAAACTGCATTATAAAATTTGCGACCCTTTGTGCTCCCGCTTGTAATGAAGATGATTCGTTGGCAGTTTTACGTGCCAGATCAACATGTTTTCTATGAGCTATCAGTTTCATTTTTACTGAAAATTTGTGTGTTCCGTCCACCCTTGTATAGATTGAATGTTCCATTCGCCACCGACTATCACTTAACAGTGACGTCACTATTTCACTATTAATGAGTCATTTGTTGCCGTAGAAGGCACTGAATTGCCATGTTGTAAAATTAATGAATGTATTCCTCTTAAGTTGCATACAACGTCACTTCATTTTTACACTTGTGCTCTGCATTCAACTCATGTCTATTGCATGTGTTGTTTTTCACATGTCCTCATAAAGGGCATGTTGTGAGGTTTGTTTGGACGCTTTCCTGATAATGGTTTCTGCGCCTCAACCGGCACTTATACTGTGCCAGTTTTTTCATTTTGGTAGACTTCGTCTGGGCTCTGACAAAAGGAAGTGAACAGTGCAGGTTTCATTCTCATTAGAACCTGTCGGTAGTACATTTACTTTGCCATGACCAAGATTTGAACTCTGGTTCACGTTCTTGTGAACCAACTGTGTCGATCACCGCGTCGTTGATCTCACATTAGGCGCGATCAAATTATAGTATGTAGAAGTTCGACCCCAACCGCCGGTGTCTTATGCTTGTTTCCCTGGACCATTCTCGGTGGATTCATGTACGAAGTTAATTCCATGTAACATGTACATGTTTGTCCTTTTCTTCTGATCAATTCGTTTCCCTAGGCTTACGACGCTGGGTTGATTGGCAAAAATGCCTGCGGATCGGGATACGATTTCGATATTTACTTACATCGTGGTGCCGGTGCATACATTTGTGGCGAGGAGACCGCCTTGATTGAATCGATTGAGGGTAAACAAGTGAGTGCAAGTAGCTACTGTGAACAACCCTGTACACTTACAGAAGGTCTCACCCAGTATGTGTATATCACACGCCTTTTTAAACAAGGGCTCACTAATGTATGGTGTTGTTAAAGCGGACGATTTTTATACAGAACAACTGTACTATTCAGACTTCTAACAGGATTTGTCTCAGGCATTAAATTGTTTCTCTGTGAAAAAGATCCGTACGGAGTAGAGAACTGCATATTGTTGATGGTAGGACGTTTGGGACAACGAAAACCTATAACATTAGTCTGGATATGAATAAACTTGTTAAAACTAGTCGTTTCCCTCATTCTGTCATAGTCGAAATACGCTGTTCGCATCCATTTACCGCTATGAATAATACGTTTGTGAACTTCCTTTGATGGAAGCATTTTTCTTCTGTGTATGACATTCTGCTAAGCATTCGCGCAGTCTGGTCGATTTATGCTGTCTCGAACAAGTTTTTGCCTTGACTTGACGGCTGGATTTGCGTACTGTGGTGAATTTTGGATCGTGTTGATCAGAGCTTCGGTCGCTGCGGATATAACCGTGTAAGGTAGACCAATGACTAGTGGTAAGACATTCTAATTATTGGTCTTGCGTTACACGACTGACCCCTGGCATATTTAGGTGGTTTAGTAACTATTTATTTATACCATACTGCACTCCTCCAAGTGGATATGAAGGTAGGTTAGAAAGGCACCTTCAGGTACGGGACACTCCGATCAACATATCGGTTAATCATGACAACGAACGTGTTATTCTTTAACGTTGGTAGATTAAGGAGCGTGTCGCAGACAATTCATTTACTGAATATATCTACGGAGAAAAGACCCGCCAGTCGACGTTTCAGTGAAAGTAGTATTTGAAGATTCTATGAAAGTTCACTTAGAAACCGAGGCCTTTAAAGTAGTAAAGCTTGAAATGTAGCATCGGCACCTGAATATCACCTTTTTGTTCTACCTGGTACTCAGATAGACGAGTTTTACAGCTGTTTGGTTATCGTAATACTCGGAACCCACTTGTACGTTTGGACTTTTTGCTCAGCTTTCCTCAGTTTGCGGATTATAAGAACATCCGACGACAAACTGGCAACAATGGTTTATCGTAACCGGATAGCGGCTGATGTCATCTTAAATTTCAATAACGGTAATCCAGTCTGCCACTCCAAATACTATGTACGCTTGTTATCGCGACGCACGGACATGCGCTGAAGTTCATCTGAACTCGGAAGATAGAACCGAGGAGTTTGTTAGGACTCTTTACCACTAAAGGAGTTCCTAGATGCTTCACAACGCATCTATCATAAGGCCCACAATAACTCAACATGCTGAAGAAATTCATATGATAACGGCGCATATTCATGGCTAAAAACGCATAGGTTTCTCCAGCTTTTGCGTGTCTGCGTGACAGACGATGAACGTATCTTTTCGTTCAAATTTTGTTCATGCCAAAGAGTTTGTATAGCAGCGTGAACAATCAGATGTCTTCCACATCATTTCAAGCATCCGGCGTGACGGACAATGAGTGTGCGAGACGTGCTGGCAGCTGTGCACACGCCGGGACGAACACAAACTGGCAATACGACAAACGGATCTTAGACCAACGTTTTGGAATCATTGTACAGACAGACTGTAGGTAGAATACCAGCTATGTGGGGATGATAGCGTGGACGAGAATGAAAGGGGTTTTATAACAGAAACGTTGTTCGTGAATTTCTCCCAAGGGACATGTACGTAGACGGTCACCACTTCAGTAATGTTGTCACTAGAATCGATGGCTAATGAAAACAAGCCGACAGTCAGACATTCGGAACGGCGGAGTATTCACATTTCGGCACTCGTTTATTTACTTGTAACGAATGCTTGTACAGCTTTGAAGCATTTATTAGCCAGTATGTCTTGTCACTGTTCAATGTATATATGGACCCATTGACGAAAGTGAAGTCAATATTTTGCAGATGATCGTGCTGTCATGTTACGGGGCAAGCTTTCTTTTGGTCTAGTCAACCGAAGTTATCACGTTCAAACAGTGGTTTGCAAAAATGGTCGGCAAAATCGTGAAGCCGCTTCGACATGTATCACTCCGGAGGAAACCGGTAGAACGTACTTCTATTTTATTTCAGAACATGAACACACCCTTTCGACATCCTATCAGTTGGTTGAGGATGAACTTCGCTGACGTTGCCATCGCGCCACGAGGCATCATTTGTCACTGTTTTGGGGCCGTAGATAGTAATGTCTTTGTATACTTCTCAGACGAAAATGTCCCGGAGAAGGAGCTATATCCTATGATTCAGAACGTCGTCTTGCCCCAACATTACGTCCCCTTTGCATGTAGCAGGACAACTGGGGACATAACTTCCCGATGTGTTGACCTACGAATTTGTACTTTTTCGTCACCCCTCTTTGAAAATGTTCCTCCAGGCCATCATCGTCCTCTTGCTACCTGTTATCAGAGCGCATCTAAAAGTGTATTGACCATGGCCATACTACATCAGTGACTCAAGACCATCCAGAGTGGACTTTGTGTCATTAGGAATTATACATTCCTGCTCAGATGTATATGAGTGTGAATCCTCACTCACTCTAAACGAAGTTAAATATGTTCCTGGCTGGGGAAACTGAAATTTGTCCTCTTCCTGTGATTGGACCACGAGAGTACTTTGTGTTATTCTCATAGAAGCATATAATGTAAGCATTGATTTCAACTCCGAAGATCTCTTCGTTTTATTAAACGCTAATCGAGTGGCCCTACAGCTGTTCGGTGTAAATCAGGTTGACGGTTATCTTCTTTTAATGCTCTTCTGTGGTTGAAGTAAATCTCTCACTAAACGGCTGGCAGCACCGTTTAACCTCTGGAGTTGTCTGCGATTTCTGTATGCTCACATATCCTTGTTAAACGCTGAAATCCCACTTTTTCCAGCTGGTTAACCGTTACATCGTGTAACGTGGCGAGATTTTGAGTGACTCTCAGTCATGCAAACAACAAAAACTCTGCTTTCATTGACTATTCGTGCTTCAGACCAAGGTGACTTATCATCCGTATGCTTAGTGTTGATTCGATAATGCCGCCCCCTTGTCAGCGTATGTGTTGGCTCCTCGAATATATTGTGTTCATATCGCTGATGACTGTTCGGATGAGGTGTACCTAGCGAATGAAATTAACGTACATCTATTTGGTGGTCTTTGTTTTTTCATGATCATTTTCGATTTTTTTCTTTGTCACAACCAGAAAACGAGTACCAAATAACCTTTTACTTTTACGACTTGCAATGATCTCAGTTAATCCGACGCTTTTTGTAACGGCGTGTAGTTTTTTCGCGGGATATGTTGGCTACATCGATCTTCTCATGATGTGTTAGGTTTTGGCCTTACAGCTGCTGGGACTAGCAAACTAGACGAAGACAAAAGTATCCTAGGTCTCACAATTGGTATGTCATTTCTGACGGCGTGTCCAACTACATCAAAACACGGTCCTTTAAGCCGGAGAAAAGGAAGCCACTACCTGGCTGGTCATCTTCGCCTGACTGCGATCGTTAGGAAAGTATATAGCGCTACACACAATAAGGTGATTTTTTGGAAACGTACCCGGACCTCTGTAATATGTGCAACACGATATATCAATCTGAAAAGCACTGACGAACCATATCGTGCAGCACTGCGATGACACAGTCGTGATGTTTTTGAACGCCATCTGGTTGCGTGGTTGATTTTCACAGCTTTGCAACAAGAGTGCGCATATTGAGACGTTGTGCACTCTAGCCTTCAGTATGAGATTGATGCCCGTCAACGCCACTAATAGCGAAGGTTCACAAATACCACCCATTCTCTGTTCATTCGACGGTTAATTTCACTAGACAATCTCCTGGTCCGGAACTAGTACTTAGGTAGGTAAACTTCTCGATCACATCCAGGGAGGTAGAATCAGCCGTTAGTATGTTAGGTGTGGTAGGTCGTGTTCGCATCTCAGCCTAGGATCCGCGTAACCTACTTGTAAGGAGATTTGATTGGACAAACGCATCAATACAAAATCAACCAGTGATTCGCAGAAGGCTACGGCCAATCAATGTCAACAACGCGAGCAAATTGGCTTGTCAGCGCGGTGACCAGTCTGGATGACACACTGCCGTAGCAACGGATTTTGTTATAACGAGCATCGGAGTAAAACAAGTTGTTTAGGTGCGTCACGTGTTAAAATGAACGAGCTACAAACTGAGCCGAGCTGACCAGTAGGAAAGCCAAGGCACCGACACCAGTTGTAATTCATCATTTTACTAATGCATCTTGTCTATAAAATAACCAATAGAAACTCAGTAAAACTGAGATTTGCTTGGTGCTACAAACTCTGCTTTTGAGTTCGTTTCGGAAGGTAGCGACTTTTTAATACTGCCTGGTCACTGGTTGGAATCATTGAGTACAACTGGTGATAGTGCTCAATGGCTTGTTTATGTTGTTGTTTGGACCGGTCACCCGTGAAATAAATTTGGTTAGTGAAATCTGTTAGTGGTAATCACAAGGAAATTGTCTCGTGGATGGCGCTTTACACTCATTTACGTTTCAAGTGCCTAGAAGCTGTAGGCACCTTGATGTCATTCATTTTAATTGAAATGTTAGGGTTTCGGGAGGTCAGTGCCACCTCGCTCTCTCTAAACTATATTTTCCTCTTCTAATGGTTATAGGGCAGTCAAACATAAGTGCGAATCACTGATGTGCGGTTGCTGCTGCCGCTGATAATAATTATGTTGGAATCTCGCTTCACCTCATTAACAATCTCAAACTCCTAAAAGGCTGGTCCACATGGATGTTTTCATTGCACGTGTAAACATTTGGCTCAGTTGACTTTAGCATAGTCTTGTTTGAATCCGTCAGCATCACTTTGAATTGTACTTTGGATAATGGAATGGAAGTTTTGGATTTATGTGTATCAAGTGCGTTGTTGTTCGTTATCTATCCATCGGTCCACTGTCTGTTTCAGTAAAGCAGATTTTGATGGTCGCTGTTCTAAATTCGTCATATGGTACGGAAAGCCTGAGGCATTTCGAAGAAGCTTAAAAGAGAAGTTGTGGTCTACAGACGCTTCATTTGAAATGACCGTAGTGCGTAGCTGGTTAACCCATTTGTCACGTTGTACGTTAACCTCTCCACGCTAGCATATTATTGAATTCACTTCACTTTACGTTCACCACTTACAGTTCTCTTGGTCGTCATGTGAATATGAGATATGGTTTGGCTGGAACAAGTAGAATTTCGTTATATACTGGCGGTTGAATTGGGCCACCATAACCTTATTTCGGGTCGTATTTAGGTCAACATGGGTTGTAGGGCGTCCAACAGCGTTCGTATCCTCTGGAATGTCGGCGAGAACTTGCTTGGAACCTGGGTGTTTGGTATGATCCTGTAGTAAAGCAGAAAGTTCAGTGGTCCAACGCAATTATACAATGAGATGGCGGCTGTTGTCACAAAATTTTCCTTGTGTTCATTTCCGGAATTTAAAAAGGCGACAGATACGCTATTCTACCCAAGTAGAAGTCTCGTCGGTGTCGTTATCAAACCAGTCCAGTGGTCCTTACCAAATTGTTTCGAATACTGTAGTTTCGATCGATTTCTTTGGGTGTTTATCAGGCGGTGTGATTGTTTCAATCGTCGTGGATTGTAATGATTGTATGTGCGACGGTCATCTTCGTGGTTAATTTTTTTCAGTTGACTGATATCGAACTTTCATCTTTGTCCTAATGGTTTGCAATGTATTTATTTCTGTCGGATCCTTTTTCATTGATGTTTTCTACTAATACCGTCACTTCAGGTTGTAAATTCCTTGTGTAGCTAGTTCCAAAGCCGACTGGTGTGTAGTTCTCAATGAATTGAGTTGTTAGAGTATCAATGTAAGTAGGCCGTAATCAATGGTCTAATTTCACACCATTTATGGTTCAGGTTTTAACTGTCTTCTTGCGGCAGGCCCACTGAATATCTGTGGAAATTTAGTAAATGACGGTACTATACGATGCGGTTGCTAGAATCCTCGCGCATCTTTCCACACGTTCTGCCTTTACACAGGGTAAACCACGCCTCAAACCACCGTTTCCAGCTGATATTGGTTTGTTCGGCTGTCCGACTACAGTAACCAATGTGGAGACCGTTGCCGTGTCTCCAACCATTTGTCGCCGTGGCGGAGATTGGTTCGCCAGTTTCGGCCGCGATCGTAATCGGGGCACTAAACTATTCAACATTTCTGGTAAGTTTTCTATCGAAGTCACCATTGCTACCATTGCCACCATGCTACCGTTGTCTTATCTCCAGTGCTCTATGCTGATATACCATCCAGGTATAAGTGAAACGATTCTTACACTATGCTGAATACCTTGAACACCGTTAGAATGGGAGTAAAATAGAACTAATTTATAACGTGTTGGCGAATGGGCTGAAATCATACTCTATCTTTGTCATGATTTACTATTGCCCACTGTATTTTTCTACTAACATTAGGCGGACGGAGAACATTATAGAATTGCAACGAACCCTCTTAAAGCTGCAGTCTTTCTATTCAGTCTTTTCGTTCAGTTGGTTGATTTCCGTCGTATCTTAAATGTTATCGTAAAGTGAAGAGAAAGCAAAGCTCTTGATGCTGATGTTCGCAAGACACTGCCCTCAACTCAGCTGATTATCAGTTCATGATGACCAGTAGGTTTGTAGACTAATGAAACTCGGGAGACTTTCTTGAAATGTCCCTTCCACATCGGACTTAATAATAATGCATATGCCAGAACGGATCGATTTCTACACCGATATATCGATCTGCTTTTTGTGTAACTGATGGTTTTCCATGCGTTCGAAAACCTTATTGCCATTTTTTGGAGCACTTTTTGTCCCACATACCAACGTGATATTTGTTACCATATGGTTTTATCTAGCCACTCAGGCTGTAAACATTTAGACAACACAAGGGCGAACCAACCTGTTAAGTGTTGCCAAATTTGGAATCCACACCCACGTGTTCCGCGAGGCTGCTTGGTACAATTCGCAGATTGTATTTTTGTGTGATGTTCACGACAGTATCATCAGTTGATGGTATAAGTTCGGGTTTACTGGGATGCGTAATCTACTTGCTCACGTTCTCCATCTCTACTATCTGACAGTAAAAACCAAAACGGGCCTTCTGGTTTTGTATTTGGAGTTTAACGCCTGGTACTAGCAGGTATCCATCAATCCATCCAAATGGAATGCTTACTCTGCTTAGTGTGACAAACTTAATCTCGATAAATCGGATTCGTACTAAAGTTGTTGTTGACCTCTTAGTTTTCTAAATGTGCTATTCAACATGAAACAATAGAAATGGGTTTCTGTGATGTTTTTACGCTTCCATCTAAGTAACAGTTATTATATTATGGGGTGAAATATTTGATTCAGAAATCAAAATACCTTTAAATTCTCGAAATTTGTTCTGATCCGGTATGAACATATAGAGAATCGTTAAGGTGTGAAAGATTTCTTGGAGGCAGTGCTGTTTTCCTTTGGTCTCCAAACATGTAACCAGGGTTGGTTGTGCCTATTTGTTACTGCATTACGCATCTTGATGCTCACAGGGTACTTCCTGGGTTGATTCTTGCTTACACCGTGTTTATTCCAGGACACGTGAACAATCCGTGTACAGTGGAAGAGGAGATGTCTATTCCGTTGCGTGATTTGATCGAACGCCATGCTGGTGGTGTAATCGGTGGTTGGGACAATCTTTTGGCTGTCATTCCTGGCGGTAGTTCTACCCCTCTGATTCCAAAAGAGTAAGAAGCTACTGAATTTCTTCCTCACAACAGTGTGGTGTCTGTCGTGGCGGTTGTGTGTATACTCAGTTCTGTTGATTACATGTTGTTTCAATCACATGGTAAACAAGTGCATGAGAAAACTGAAGAGATCACCAATTATAATTACATCAAAGTGTTCCTACTTGTTTTTGTCGAGTAGTAAGTCTTGTCTTGAGAAGATTTGTTATGTTCCCTGTAAGTTGTCGAGTTGCCAATGTCTCGATGCCGCAACACGCATCCCTGTATCAAAGTATGTCGGTATATACCTCACGGTTGTACATTTTCTACATTACCAAGGTGGCCAGTACAGATTAGTCGTAAAAACGCTAAGGGATGGTGGTGAATGCAAGCAGATTGCTGACTGAGTACTCAGTGAGGATATTTTAGCCATGCACCAAAAGAGTATGGTTTAATGAAACTAATAAGCAATTAAGTTGATCAAAGGATGTTGCAGGGCTGAGTGATAACACTACATACCACATTCTAGTCAATATGACTTCACCGGTACTGCTGTATCTGTAGCCGTCACACGTCAGGTGTCGCTGTAGCACCCGTATGGTGAAATACTGTACCTTTAACTTCCTCATGGATCTTGGCATCGTTTCAGCTTGTATGTTTCGGTAATGTGGTCCTATCGATGTTAGTAACGATGTAACTCACGCATAGCGTGTATAGTCTCACGTGCGACCATTAATTTGTGACGATGCTATGGGACAGAACAATTGAGACGGGGGAATGTGTATGTCAGATTGAGCAGTCAAATTGCAGTGATTCTGAATTGTTCTTCTGTTAACTGTCCTGCAGTTGCAATTTTTAATAGCTGGCGAACGTCACTTTAAATGTGGTCTCGTGTTTAGTGAGAGGTAGCATATCCCATTCGTAGATGCGCCTAAAGGCACTCATTTTAATTGACACTGGGGACACGCATCAGGGAGTCCGTTTATGATGACGCTTTTGTCGAGCTGCTAGTGAGTTTGGTTAGTAGTCTAATGGTAAGCAAACTGTACGTGGGTACGAAGATAAATGTGGATGTTTAGCATGAGCTGTCTTGAAATTTGTCCTACTGGTAATGCCATTTTGTTTGTTCTCGCTAGTTGCTACACATAACCGCAGTGAAACACAACTTAACTAAACGAATCAAGCTCACAAGTCGACCGCATGCACACATTAGTTTTTAATTGGTTAACACCAGGAGTGACTGAGGTTCTGCACACAGAGGATTGTGCATGACCAGCAGCACTTTGAATGACGTGAGGATGATGTAGAAGTGTCTGTTGGGTCGATCACGTGTCAGGTCTCTACTAGGCGTTTGGCGGTCGTAGAAGTCGGCTCACGTTGACATCCAACAAGAATGTTTACTCTGCAGTGCCTACTATCAAGCCCTCAAGTTGCTTTCAACCTGGAAGGATATTATTGTCTTGAAACCTGACGAAAGTTCTGGGGCTATTGTGATGGTCAATCGGCAATATGTGCAGGAAATGAAAGTAATCCTTTCGGATAGCTCTACCACACAGTCAACCTGACAACACTATTCTGGTATAGAAACACATTTGCTGTGAGTGTCAGATTTTGGTTCTGCATGGGTACATGACCGAAGTGTGGGGGACTGTCAGGCAGGAAGTGCGAGTATTCCAACTCTCGGCGGAATACCCCAACACAGGGGAAGGTGCGTTCAAAAACCCACGGTGAGCGGATGGAGGAAGGCGTGGGCGACTGGATGAGTCATCGCTCGACTGGATCGGACCAACGGGCGAGACGTGGTGGCCGAAATAGGATGGATGACAAAATTGAAGGCGTGATTATTTCAACACTCTCAGGAATATCTCGACACGGCTGTAGAGTACGTTTAAAGCCTATGGTAGATAGACGGAGGACAGCACGAGCGACCGGACAAGCCATCGCTCAACGAAATCGGATCAACGGACGAGGAATAGCAGGCAGAAAACCCCCAAGTAGAAGGTGCCAATCACACACCTAAACCGGGTAGAAGTGCACACGACGCGTGAACGGAAACCTGGGGGTGTTGTGGACTGTAATTGTGATTCAAAATCGCGAGCGCTCGTGTGGCATGGTAACTAGCGAGTTGGGCAATAAAGATTGTGCTTTACTGGACGCCTTTTTGCTACAGAAGTACAGTGCAAGTATATGAGGTCCCTATAGGTGTGCGGATCAACAGTGACTCACAAACCGTAATCTACCCTACGACGAATCCTTGCGATGGAAAGTTCGTCTCATCACAAACTAGCCACGTGTTTTGCAAGCAGTACACTCTCTTGCTCATGGTCTGAAAAACACTGGATAGTGGTAGTCTGTTCAAAAATTTGTCATTGCCAGAGGGAGACAGTCGATTTTATCTGTGACTCTACACTAAGCCATAAAATGAAGCTTCATTTTCCAGGCACTATGCTTAAACCTTTGGTATTACTGGAACCTTAAAATAGTTAATTTTACTTACAAAACGAGAGGTATGAAAAAATAAACGGGCTAATGATTGGGTAGCCTTCTGAGTCTGATTTTGCTTGAATTATTTCTGTCTGTGACTGAACTCCTCGCAAACGCACTACAGGATATTCCGTTTTGTGCGAAAATTCCCAGTGTAGTCATGAAAAATACTGTGTAGCGAACAAGCTCGTTTTCAGTGATTCATCATCAGGCTAAATACATCACATTTATATCA
>JTDE01022270.1:11365-22417 GCA_014338405.1 Paragonimus skrjabini miyazakii
GGTTCTGGCATCCATTATACTTCGTCCATTCACTGCAGTTCGGGAGTTAAACATTAGAGAAGAACAGGCAGGTTTTCGTCTCGGTCGGGGATGTATAGATCACATTTTCACCCTTCGTCAATGTTGTCGTTGTTCGACCGAGTTGTGTGTGAAGTGAGTGCACCTAATGACGCGGGGTAGTGAGAGCCGTAAGGAAGCTGTCTTGCTGATGACGCCTTACTTTCACTTACAGCTCGGTTGTTTGTTTGCAAGGTGTAGGCGCCTTGATGTTGTATGTTTGAATGTAGACGTAGCCATTTTTTAGTGGTTAGGTCTACTCC
Source organism: Paragonimus skrjabini miyazakii (assembly GCA_014338405.1). Lineage (NCBI taxonomy): Eukaryota > Metazoa > Platyhelminthes > Trematoda > Plagiorchiida > Troglotrematidae > Paragonimus > Paragonimus skrjabini miyazakii. The sequence goes on from JTDE01022270.1 coordinate 11,686, forward strand.
CCTGCCCTTTTTTCTTCTCTTCCTATACAGGGTTTGCTTTTTCTTCGTGATTGTGTGGCAGTTAAGCATCAGTGTGAACCACTGATGTATTGCTGTCTGTGATGACGACGATGATGATAACTACCTCTCGATGATCTGTCTGACTTGGGATCGCCTGGTAAGACCGAAGTCCCAGTCAGCCTTCGGGATCGACGTGGTGCACAAATCCGGCCACTACAATAAGGCAGCGGGTCAGATATAAATCCACCTGAAAATATCCGCAGTTTTCTGGTTGGATAGTCTTACGGAAATGGACGTACTAGCAGAAGGTGAAGCTGGTGAGTGCTTACCAAAATGATTGAAACGAAGTTCCACAGATGCGTTTGTATTTGTTGATGGAGCGTAGGAACAAGTCTCAAAAACGAAGGCCAAACTGAACTTTGGAATAGCATAATTCCCTTTAGATTAAACTGCTGATATTACTCCAACAGAGAGCAATTTCAATCCACTGCATCAACTTGAATTCTTTTCGACCGTTATTAATTAGAACATACTGCAATGTTGTAAATACTGGAACGTTCAAAAAGTTAGCATTTTGTCCAGATAAAAAGATACAAGGACTTTGATGACCATAAGATGATGACCAACGTGGCAGATCATTTGCTGCCAGCATAATCAGCTACATCATATCAAGATTTAAACGCCATATCATCGCACGTATGTTTGTTGTCCTATCGACAACCTTAGTGACAACAATGACATTTCTACGAAGAAATAACCATTGTACTACGACCCATACGCAGCTCCAAGATGGTCATATTAGCCGAAAATATGAAGAAACTGTGGGCTGAGTGACACCGAAACGTAAATATGTGGCAAACTGGGATTAATATCAAATTACTAACAAGATGATGGCCGATTTTTTGAAAGGTACTGGATGTTTTTGACAAACACCCGATTTAAGCAAAATTAGTGTTAACATCTACTCTTTTCGACCAAGGTTGGTCTCAGAGTTCAAGTAAGCCATTACTTGTTTTTGCCAACCGTCCATGATAGTGGTTTTTCTGGTCAACAATAAGAGAATTATTATGAAACATCACGTTGGTATAATTGCGTATCAATCAGAATTTGCCAAAATAAAGCCACAGCACGCTTTCATGAGACTAGTGTTGATTCACCAACTGATCTCGCCAGGAATACACAGACAGTTGAGTGCTGATGCTTCTCATGCTGGGTAATAGTTGGTACTTTTATTACAGTATGGGATAGTCAGGGCTTATGAGCGCCCGAGTTAACAAGTGTGAGAGCCCAGCTGTGGCTACCGATTGCACTAGCGCACATATGCTGCGCATTGTTTACTAGCGTATCATGTCGGGCTGCACACCAGCTGGAAACTGCCAGGTTTCGACAGTCAAAGTTGGTCGTGCTGGATATTATGACAAATGAAAACATTTATTTTTACCAAAACAATATTCATTAACCATTCGATAGACGATTTAATCTCAACGACTTACCTGTGTACCACGTGGTGTGAGAACCAGGAGAATACAGCCAATGTAACAGAACACCACGTCCCTCCTGAAATATGACGCGAAAACGCTGGACAACCAAGTCCTCGTGACTGTCTCCAACCCATGAAGCGGGAGGGGGATGAATAATATGTGTTGCCTCAGCGCTAGAATCCACGATGGAAATATTCAAATGCTTGGCAGCATCCGACAAGCGTAACATCAGGCCCTACCGGGATATTTAAAAAAGTTATCTTTTTTAATGAATGGCCACATACGCAAGAAGTTCAGTCTTTCGATAAGTTAAATCAACATACTTGAGCTAATGAAGGCTTGAATACAACGACTGTCGAGGAAATCTGAATATTTAATTAGTCAACGAAGTTATTACATAAGTTAACCATCAAGTGGACAGAGAGGGCGTCTGCCGTACCGCGTGACTGGAAGAAACTGTAAGATAATGACGCGGTTACCGAGTGAAGACACCCTGACCGCTCCACTGGACAAGTTTGTCGGCAAGCTCGCCAGGCTGAAGGCGAGTAACCATCCACGGAAGTTACAGAAAACAGTGTGCTTGCTGAAAAAGCCTTTGAGGATTCTCCCTATGTTCACAATACTCCTTTCTTAATACATACTAATATAGTAAGTAATCTGTCACTCTGTGCACCAATCAGAGACAGGGGGTGGCCCAAGTCATTCAATCGTTCATTAAAAGTGGTCATGAACCCGGCCTGAACATATTGTAGTTCGAACCATCGCCCATCACAGCAACGACGTGGAAAATCTAAGAAAATTTATTGCAAAAGACGATAAAAAAGCAAGGTCAGACAACAGAACTAGAGATATTGTGGATGCTAGTACGCCACTGACTGCGGCACGTAGCCATCTCTGATAACCAATAGATAAGACGAAACGCTTAAGATCACTGATATACAATTATTATAAATTGTGGACGTAGTATGCTGACCACAAAAATAGTTACAAAGCTGCCAGTCTGAAGACTTAGCTAGGCCGATTCTAGCGAATCAACGGGTTGGCTTTGTGTGCCTTACCAAGAATCAGCCTCAACGAGCAGGAACAGTATGACGCTGTAAAAAAAACATATGAAGCGGATAAACACTAACTTCTGATGAAAACATATTAGTTTCTCGTTGGGACGGGCGATGTTCCGTCTATGTTATTTCTTAAAGTTTGTGAAGCAGAAAAGTAAGCTGGAGAGCTCGGAAGCGCCTCGCGCTCAAAGAGGGGAAACCAACAACACGTTATGAGTATGCGGAATCCTAGATATCAAAGGAACTACTTACTATCCATAAACAAGCATTAGCGGAGAAAATCTTCCACTCATCCCTCTCCTAAACAACCTAAAGGTAACGCTTCCACATTCAAAAAAGTACGGAATAGTGAGGTAGATCTTCACCAGCGACCTACGACGTCAATCTGCATGATGCTCAGCTTAGTCAACATCCCTGAACTTTTTAAAGCTACCATAGCTGTTGCCTACTTCCTCTTACTTAATCATCTTTACAGCCGACCTCTCATTATCTCACAAAAAGATGGATGCTGCCATTAACATCACAGTTAACAAAAATATATCAGTGGTTCACACTAAAGTCTAATTGCCATCAATCCATGGGAACAGCCTACTCTTCAACGACCACGAGGCTGATTGAAGAAATAGTATTTTGGGTCGTCGTTCACTTTAGTAGTGACGTTGAATATTCTGGAAATTTGTTCCATCAAATAGAGTGAAATGGTTAATACAGAGTTAAGTGAAAGAACTGTAAATGTAGTTGATACAGGCACGCCATTTACTGGGGTACACTGCCATCCAGCGACTGAAGTGACCACGAGATTCACAACCAGGAAGAGGACACCTACACATTTTACCCAACCACGAACACTGGTGGTCAAAGACTTCAGGCAATTGGCATCTTAAAACCATGGCAATCACGAATGGCAGCCATAAGGGAAAAACGTTCCAATGATGGTCATATAAATATGGACCATAAATTTACGCCAGACGCTTTTTGATGCTCAAGTTTAAGCAGACTGTCCTACCTTAGAAGTAGGAGGTGCGTTTTCCACTATTCTGTTACTCAAGGTACAGGTTCCTTGGCAAACATCGACGCACCAAATACCTAAGTGTATTATCAAGATTAAGGTCAACTTTACTGTTGTAGTTCTTGGGCACGATAACTGGAGGTCGCAAATTGCATAACAAGGAACTATACAGTATGAAGAAGTCAAATAATGGTATTTTGCCGTCAGCATAGTCCAGGTCGACCATTTAACTGTTAGTGGCACAGTCCTTTGCCCTTTTTCTCGACATATACGAACTAGAATGTGTTTCGTAGTTTCCAGCAGATCCCGACTATACCTTATGTATCAGGAGAAACCATCGGTGGGCACACTCTTACGAGTAAGAGACTTTGAAGATGTAGATAAATCAATGGTGAGGTGCTGCTGCATAATTTGACGAACAGTAAAAATCCGAGATAAAAATCCCCTGAGATGAAACCCTTCCTGCTCATCACTGAAGTCCGAGTTCCGAACCCCAGTGAAGCGGAGTATGATATGCATGGGGTCCCCTGTGGTTCTTACATATGTCCCTAGATTAACCCCACTAAAGAGAATATTCTTTACTGTCCACATTGGTCTCAACAGATGACTAAACATCCCTACTAAAGCCTCACTTCCCTTACAACTAGTGGTACAGGAAAACGCTGGGGCCAAAAGTTTTAACCTGTTTTAAGGCCGTGCTGAGAACGCGGACACCTGTTTTGATGGATGATTCTAGGCTGCTAAACAGTTATGATGACAGAAATGAAGTGACAGAAATGAAGTGGAAGCAGCACAAAGCGAAATCGCTCTTTTAAGTGTTTAGACTCATCAGCCAGGATTCGTGGATCACAACGAATACGCGTATCGTTGTTAACAGTTTCACCGGCCAAAAAAGGGTCAAACAGGGGAAAACAAGCTACTAATATACCCCAGTGTTAGAGCGGTTCTAACTTCTTTTAGCCAAGTGTCAGGGCCCACGACCAAGATACATTTAAAAAGTGCCACCTAGTAAGACATCACACAAATGCAGCCAGTTTTCAAAACCGTGAATGTCGGGAAAAACCTCAATACAACCAAGTTAACCGCCAGGTTGTTCGCAAAAGAAAAGCCACATGTAAAAAATGCACGACTCTAGGTGATTCTCCTAGTCTACGAAGTGTCCAGATGCAGCAGAAAAGAAAGGGAAAGGTGCGGCAAATTAAACAAATAAAGTTAAATAAGCAAGCAGGTTTGTCATGCAGACCCTGTAAAGTATCCACCGCACCTACGCTATAAATGCCTTCGTAAGTACATGGAGGCTATTAGCAAGAAGGTAGCTTCAACAGGCACTGTAATTTACACATACCTTGCTTTCCTCCTACTTACACAAAGCTCTTTGTTTCGCGCGTAGCTGTTGAGTAAAAACTATCCGAGATCTCCAGCGCAGGGACGACATCAGATAGTCAAAAATGCGCGTCAAACGACGTCCGTCTTCCCAGCTGAGTGAACGTTCAGTTGAAACTTTTACCTTTTCTTTCAACTACTTCTGTCATCATTCTGAGACCATCCCATGACGAGATGGCTACAAAGTGACGATATCAATTGCCCAATTATGGTAAACAAGCTATCAAGACTTAGGTAGCTGGTATAGGGTAGAAACATCCACGTCACAGCTACCACCGGGACGTGGCTGATACGAAAAGTAAGCACTGAAGAGAACGCTAATCTTGGTTATCCTGTTTCCAGACTCCTAAAAAAGGTGGATGCGGGCAAGCAGGTGCACCAGGTCAACGCCACCGAGCGCGCTTTCAAACTGCGAACTACGGAACGGCCTTCCACGTGACGGGGAACCAAAACATAAGTGGGGTTCTCTTGCCGAATAAACAGTTGCGCACAATGAGCGGCAGTACTATCAGAACGTGCCGAATTCACAACTGACAACCAGGTCCATTACAAATACCGCACAGATTCCTTAACATGTACCACGACATGGCACGTGTTGCCCCGCCACAAAAGGGCTTCAAGTACCCCAAAGGAAGTACATGGACTCCTGGACAACATGTCTTTCGCCTGGCGTGCTGTCCTTATGGCTCACTGACATCTAAAGTCTCCGCCAATCATAGACATTCCATAGGGAAGGTGTACGAATCACCTCGGTGATCACCGGCTCCAACGATCTTGCAAGGTGTGTCGGATACCTTGAATGGCCGGACCATATTCAAAGGACGTATGAACCAATTTTATCACCCACTTCCGGGAGCAGGAGAGCGGCGTCGGAACAACCATGTCGATCTTGGACTCCCCAACTGGACAGACCTACTACCCCAGATCCGAGCTCTTTGGCAAATCCTCGAACTACTGCGCTCCTTTTGTTGCAAACTTACACGGGGTTCATTAGGCAACCTGGATAGATATTCATCCGAAGGACATATAAACCAAACCGCTACTGGTCACCGGCCTTCAATGGACTGCAAACTCCATGTTTCGCTCCTCTACTTTATGGGTTAGGTTTCCTTCAAGCCAAGGGCTCCTCAAGCCGATCTTTTTTCGGCCTGGTCAACCCAGTAATACTCTGTTCACACAGTTACGAACGCGAAGTTATGAATTTTGACGTCTTCCTGTCAGAACCGTTTGGCCGAGGTGTTGGTGGCCCGCTCTGGGTCCATGTTATATTTTACCGCACCAACCCATTTGGTCTCACTCACCTGTCACTTGTCAAGTTACTCTTTACTTGGTAACTTCCCAATCCTGCTCTGATATATACCAGAGACTTATCGCACTTGCGACTCACGATGGAAGTCAAAGCCACAACGATAATGTGCCTAACACTAAGATTCCTTTGCGTAAAGGACAAATTTTAACTAGCCCCGAACACCAATTAAACTTGCCACCTTCAATGTTCAAACAGGTCAGTAGGCAGCTATTGTGCGTACTTTGGGGACCCTCGCCATCAATATCTGTTGGCTTGCTGAAACACGGCTTCAGTGCCACTATTTCAATTACCCTCAGTCGCAGCAACATGTATGTACAATGTGCGCTTGTCTGAAGACCCTGTCGCTCAGTCCGCTTACCAAGTCGGCGTTGGAATCGCCTTAATCGCATACGCAGAGAAGGCGCTGTTGGACTGGATTCCCCTCAGACTGGAAGATACGGTTAGAGCATCGACAGCCTCCCATAATAAACGCCGTTTGTTGTAGCGACATATTCCCCCACCGACTACAGTCCATACGCATTCAGGGGTCGCTTTTATTATCAGCTGGCAAACCTTCTACATAACGCGCAGACGTCAAAGTACTGGTTGGAGACTTGAACGTCTGAGTTAGCAGGTTAAGCGCTGACAAGTGTGACTTGGGTGACCCACACACTTGAGACACTCGTCGAAAGAAAACGCTGAACGTTCGTAGTTGCTCTGTGTTGGTAACGGCCTTTTCCTGACACGTACTGATGTTCGACGTTGTAAGCAACAATGCACCACCTGACGATCTGCAACTCCGAGTCAATCGTGGGCACAGGTTAACCTCGTCGTCATCAACGATCAGTGGCGTGGCCGTTTCCAAGACTGCGAGTTAGTCTGCAACACCTACCTGGATTCCGATCAAGTATCGTTATGTGCTAAGTTCGCCATGCCCTTTGGTGGGAGGCCACTTCCCAATCAACCACAGATTAATGAATTCAAACTAGCAGGGCCATAGGCGCTTTGCACTTACCAGTGTGCGCTTGCTTCCTTTCTAGGTATCCATCCACCAGACAACCATGAAGCACATTGGGCATATATACGGTATGCGATGTATAAAAGCGCCACTGCCTCCCGTAGAACTACCGTTCGTTTACCTGCCAACCACTAGGTCTTTATGCGGTCCCTGCAGATTTTTGCCGATCGTCGGAATATTTCATTCACTAGTGAATACAATTCGACTGGCAAAGCTATTCGCCTGGAGCTCAGGAAGCAACCAAGAGAGGGTTGCAAGGCCTGGTGGAGCAACGTGTTATCGAGATGGTACGAACCGCTGCTGCCTGAAACTCCCGAAAGCTTTCCATTACATTTGGGGAACCAATACCAGGAGGTCAGGTCTGGACGATGTAACATGCGATGCGGTGGTGAGCCTAATCATAATCTGCAACGACGCCCAGAAAGCTCGGTTGAACACGTCCAATAGCAGTTCAACTGGCCACTCAAGGCATTGACTACGCCTTCTGGTTCTGCTTGTGTTTATCGGTCCGTTGAAGTTTCCCCGCCCTCAGAAACAGAAGTCTCTTTAAAAATCAAGTGTACGTGAAACATCACGAACAATGCGGTCCAGACGAACACTCTTCTACCCGTTTTGTAAACAGAGGTCCAGCCCTAGTTAAAGAGCTGACGGCTCTCCTCCAGAAACTCTGGATCAGTGAAGTCACTCCAAATGACTGGGGTTCGGCTAACATCCTCATTTCAAAAATGGCTAACACATTTCCTGTGCAAATCACAGAGGGGTTAGTCAGACTCTTATCGCATCAAATTTGCTCGCAGTCATTGTACTACGTACACTAAGCGGAACACAAGAAAAACATCTTAATAGGGAGCAAGCTGGGTTTTGCCCTATCCGTGGCCGCTTTGATATCTTCACACTACACCAGATGCTTGAACTCTGCCATTCACATAGATGATCAACAGTCGTCTTCTTGGCATCAAAGGGGCCACCGATTCGGTGAACAGAGCTGTGATCTGGGACTGTGTATCGAGAAATGGTGTGCCTGAGAGATATATGAACATCCTGAAGGCAATTTACTGTCAGACCCCGGACAGGGTTAGGGCATATGGCAGCGTATCGCCAACTTTTAACATCTAAAGTAAAATGTGACTGAGACGTCCAGCCTCCACTATCCTATTCAACTTTGTCGTAGATCAGACCTCTGAGTGTGCCCTGACAGACTGCGATTATGATGGTGTGGAAGTTCTCCCAGACACTCCACTTCGAAACATTAAGCATGCACACAACACTGCCCTAATCTGTGAGGGCCCAGATTTTAGACAGACTAAAAGCCCTAGTCGGTCAGTTTGTTGTGGCCTTTACATCTACTAAGTGAAAGATGCCGTTGCAAAACTTGCACGATCCTGAACCTGCTTTCATCTTAGGCAAATAGCCGTTTAAGACAGTTAAGAAGTTCGTATACCCTGGGAGCCGTATCACCACCCACGAGATGTCTGCTGACATCGTAAATCGCGTAGCAGGAGTTCAGATGACTTCTACCAAATTATGCCATCTGTGGCGTAGACATGATCTCAGTTTACTTGTGGAAGGCCGGGTGCCACGGTAAGGACAGTCATATTGTACGGCTCCGAAGCCTGGTACACCCTCGTGGAGGGTACGCACACATCACCAGTGTCTCCGAAGCATTAGCGGTATGTGGTGGGAACACTGTCAACAATGAAGGAGATCGCCGAGATGTCTTCGGATCCTTAGGCATATTGGTCTCGTCCCACAGGCTTCGTTGGCTAGCACACATCTTACGAATGCCAACTCATGGCCTAACACAGCGTGCCCTGTTTGCGAGTTGTAGGTCAGATTGTAAGCGGCAGCCTGGTTGTCAGCATATGACATGCTTCAGTAGAGCGCCCCTGATTTCCTGCCTGGGGTCCGAAGGACAATGAACAGCTTTGGCTGACGACGCTGTATGATATGGCAAAAAAAAGTTGACAGCGCTCGTGTAGTGAATTTTTGTAGGCGTCGATGTAAGCTGTCTTGTTTCTCCCTCTGAATCTTTTTCCTTTTTTACTTAACACAATACCTTTCCCTCGTCTCATGTGGTGGCACGTTTGTCATGCCATGCGGTTTTCACGTATGTGATAACGGATCCCAGTGTGGATTTGAAGCATCTCAATAAATCACTCATTATTCAGTGTGCCTGTTTTAAACACTATATATTTAGATATATAGTGTTTATAAAAGGGGCACATTGAGTAGTGAACGATAGATTGTGGCGTTTCAAAGCCACACTAGGATCCGTTATCAAACAAACAAATGTGCCGAGATGGGATTGTTCTGTCGCTCACTATGTTCGCTTGTCAGTCTGTCTTTGATCGTCTTTCGCTTCAGTATCAATGATGCTGACGTATTAGCTATCTACATGTACGTGTCGATTGAATGAATTCCACGAAGAGCTTCTAATATAAGCCGTTCATCTTTCATTTTCGCCCGTGCATCCACTTTCGCGTGACCCGTGTTAACCTCGTGAATTAGGTCTGCGCAGTTGCCCCACAGGTACGATCAAGATTCGGCCCGTCGTATCGCTAATGTGTGTCTGAGCACGCGCATGCGTATTTATTTGCTAGTCTCTCAGAGAATTCTGGGCACACCCGAGATGTGGAATCGCGTAAACCACGCCAGACTGCTCATGTGGTTCTACACAATCCTTGGCGTTCACCAAGGCTGAACGGAGTGTTGACTTTGGCCTGTGTGACATTTAGATGTCCAGTGGTTACAGCAGCATTTGCACTGCACCAAATGTGCCGTGAATACATGGCATTATCATTGGTTTTGTGTTTTGCATGTTCAGCGCATGTGACCCCTCTGATAGAAGCCCTTGTGAAATCATTGGGGTACTCACTGGAAGTGAACAGTTTGAACAGAGGTCCTCGTTCGCATCGTCTACGGTCGGATGAGCTACCGTACGTGTCTGCACCTCAGAAGAACGTTCGCAAGCAGCTTCTAATGTGTGTTTGGCTGAGTTGTCTGTCAAGTGAGTGCACTTAATGACGCAGGGCAGTGAAATCGGTCAGGAAGTTGTCTAGCAGTTTACGTCTTACTTCCACATAACTCAGTTGTTTGTTTGCAAGGTGAAGGTACTTTAACGCTGAATATTTGAATACAGACGTGGTTATTTTTATTAGTTACGTCCCTTTCGTCCCCTTCTTTTTTTCCTGCTCACTTCCTGTACAGAGTTTGTCTTTTTATTCATGGTTATGTGGCAGTTAAGCATTAATGTGAACCACTGAGGTATTGTTGTCTGTGATGATTTTAAAGCAGCAGGCTGGACGGATGCCGATGAACTCGTAAATGACATCAGTTGTCGGTCTACGACAGACAACAGTTTCAAGCTTGCCATCAGATCTTCTTGTAGCCGATATATCGAGGGACGTTCGGCGTGCATTTTTCCCTTCGCGTGTACAGGTAACGCCACCTACGTTATATATATATATATATATATATATATATATATATATATAT